>LAVV01008557.1:0-13335 GCA_001263375.1 Puccinia sorghi
TGTTGTGGGGTGTGCAAACTCCACATTTGGAGTATCTAGTGTTTCATTTTCTCTCACGCGGTCAAGAGTAATATATATGATTTTTGCCCTCTTCCACGTCACTTGTGAGCTAGTCATTACATGAAGCGATTGGGGTCCTATTAGCGCCCCATCTCCTCCATCAGCAACTTCTGAAAGCCCCCTACCTCCACCTACATCCTTACAGACAATAAGGGTGTCCTTCAACGCCTCATGGACTGTCACCAAGCAAAACCTGGTCAATACTTGTTCTTGGAAATTGCTTGGGTATGGAACTCTCTGCCGAACAGCCTAGACATAAACTTTGTTTGGTGCCCCGGACACAAGGGCATCAGAGGGAATGAAGCAGCAGATATGCTCGCGAAGGAAGCAACCAAAAGGAACATGACCCCGGATCGGATGTTACCCGCTGGTGTGACCAAACTGGTCTCAACGCTGCTAGAAAATTTCCAACTTGCAAGCAAGAAAGATCGGTTGGCACGCATATCAGCCCTCCCGAGGGCTCCCTCTTCCTTGATAAACCAACTCACGTCCGGCCATTCCCCCCTCCATACCTATTTAAGGCAAAGAGACGCCTGGACCCCATGTCACGTGTCCCTTCTGCCGAGCCAGAGAGACTACCATTCATCTCTTCAACTTCTGCCCGCGATATAAACAGCAACGTCGGGAGCTTATCAAGCAAGCAAGGAAGACCAAAATCAGGGTTGACCCAAATCGACCCCATCTGTTACGGACCCCCAAGGCCCACCCAGCCGTAGCCGCCTTCCTCAAGGCTACGGGTAGGTTTAGTTATTTATAGTCATTATTGTTGTTTTCCCCAATTTATTATTTGTTTGTCTACTCCGAACGTTTGATGCTAGCCCTTTTCCTTTTCCTTTTTTATTATTATTATTTTATTTTATTTTCTCTTCTTGCTTTTTTCTTCTTTTCTTTTGTTTTATTCTACTTTATTTTTATTTTTTCTTTCTTTGTCTCTCCTTCTCTCTTTCTTGTCTGATGGTTTTGTGACGCGTATTTGTTGTTTCTGTTGGTTTGGTCAGGATTGGTAGTGTGAACTGCTTGTAGGTAGTTTGATGTTTTAGATTCATAGTGTGCAATGCTACTGGCGACATTACACTAAAAATAATAATAATAATAATAATATCAAGTTTAAATCTCAGTCCGACACAACAAGAGATTAAAAAAAAAAATGCTGGCCACACTTGTTCTCTCAATCTCTACACGAAAAATCACAAACTGTACACTCACGAAGAAACTAGAAATAAAGGACACATACATACGTTGGAAAAAGCAGCATCAAATCATACAGAAAAAACAGAAACAGAAACAAGAAGTCAGTACTGTGGCCACAAAAGAAGTCAAGACGATCTCTTTTCAATCCAGGAGAAGAAAAAAAGATAGGGATGATGGTGGTGAGAGGAAAAGGAAAAGAGAAGCATGTATTCCAGGAAATCATAGCCTAAGAAAAAAAGTGTTCAACCATCGAAAGTCTCTTTCCGTTACCGTTTTGAACAAAACGAGTAAAATGAAAAGGAGACGTGAAATGACTTTTTAGGTTGTTCATTTTCAGAACCCAATGCGCGACTTTCTCTCTTTCTATGAGAAAAAAAAAAGGAAAGTCGTGCTTTTTTTGGTTGATCTAGGATCCATGTATCAGTCAACATATTCAAGTAGTAGTGTCACGTCCCTCCGTTCCCATCAAAGAAGAACAAATAAAACTCATCCATCATCAAACCCCAGACCCCACCCCATCCGAAGAAGAGTTTCTTTTCTTTTCGTTCAAGGTTTTTGTTTCTTGGAGGGCTTGGTTTGAATGATGTGACCGAGATATTTCTTTTCTCCTTCTGGGGGTGGCGAGGCATGGCTTGAAGTTGACTTTCTTTAAAAGATCCGACAGAGAGAGAAAAAAAAGAAGTATGTGAAGTGGGCTAGAAGTCATCTTGCTCACCGAAACAGACTGATCAGATTGGGATGAATGAAGCAGGTGCGAGGGAATGTTATTCAAGGTCTCGGCGAAGACGAAGAAGAAAGGCTTCCCAGGAATTTAAATGGATGCGGAAAGAGGATGAATCACAGATACGCGACGCTGTAGATCCCCTGAAAAAGCTCGTCCTGATCCCGAGCATCTTGGGCTGAAAGGAATTGATCAAGTGGACGCTGATTAGAGGGGAGACCAGGCCGGTACAGGGCTGGAGCCGGAAGCCCGAGAGTGTAGATCGAGCCGGACCGGAGCTTGAGACGCAATAGCTCGAAATGATCTTTCGGTAGAGCCATCTCCCCTATCCTTCGATCCGAGCCGGAGGGTGTTTTCAAGCTTGCCATCGCGTGAGTTGGGCTTCCATTTTCAAACCTTTCCATCTTCCTGACTCATACAATCAACGAAAATGTTGGATTCATCATCCACAATCTGGTTTCACCCGTGTCAAAAGAAAAAAAAAAACTGACTTCCGATCCTCCAATGAACCGTCGTCATCGAAAAAAACATACATCAACTTAGATCGCTGAAGTCTCTGAGGAGAATCTTGGTTAGTCCCAAGCTTGTAACAGATCGACACCGTCTGGCAAAAGATCCATAACTATTATCGAGTCAAGACAAATAGGGCCAAATGTGATAGCGAACCATCAGGAATTGATATTTTCTTATTATGGGGTGATAGAGACCATATTTACCCCAATCGATCTCGAATCGGCCAAGTTCTTAATCAAAATTTTGTAAAACCCATTCGATTCTATCAGCTTTGAGATTTCATCCTGGATCAATGAAGTTTCAAAAGCTCGATCATCATCATCCGGGATCCCCTTGTGGGGATGATTTGATTGCTGATGATTGGACGAAATGATGGCACGTTTATAAAATCGAATCCATCTTCTGTTCGGTCGCGAATAACAAGGTTTCTCCGCACGATCGTTAGATGTATCCTCATAGTTTTTGCCTTGATGGCTTTGCTCCACTTCCCCCAAGGTAAAATTACACTGACTACATTCAATGAAGTGTTTTTTGCTTGGCCGAGCCGTCAGGTTTTCGCGCTTTATAGGTCCGTTGGAAGTGGTACAAGTCACACAAAGACAAAAGAGAAAAAAAAAACTAAATCAACAAACTTCCAACCGACACCCCACCATGGCGACGGCGGCCGGGTAGTATCATAGGTGGCAATCAAGAGAAGTAGAGTATTTTTGAAAAAAAACGAACCGTTTGACTTCTCCATCCTATGATCCGACATATATTCTGATCGGAAGGAGTAATTTGATCGATCCAGTCAAGATCCAGTTCTAAAAACCAATCCCCAAGAAAGCCCTCGTTATTTTTAGGTTTCCGTAGCCCGTTTCCGCCGCTACCATCATCGCCCGACTTAATTTTCATGTCCTCGTGACAGACCCAATACTCGACGAATTCCTCCCAATCTTCGGATGGTAATGCGAACCACTTCATGTTCAGTTGGTCCAAGCCGTCCAGCACTTCGTTCCTACATCTTGCACAGCATAGGCGACCTATGCCACGTTTCTTTAAGCTGGTCAATCCAAACCGAACCATCTTGTCGAAGTGGTCCACCTGAGTCCTGTTTTCTTGCCCGATCATCTTTAACCCGATTTCGATGCTGTTATTCTGTTTTACCTCGATCGTCGGCTGTGACACGTCGACCGGAACTCCGACAAGGATGTCGACGTGTTGGGTTCCAATCTGGACCGACAGCGCATCCAAGTTGGATGGCTTGGCTCGGACCGTGACCTGATCGAGACCCCTTGGATCATGATGCGTGCTGCCGGGATCAGTGGGCCATAGCCAGATTCGGAGTTTTCCAATTCTTGTGTGCTCTTCCAGTGCCCAGTTCCAGTCTTGGCTGGATCGAGCTGGTGGCTGATCAGCTTCTCGGAATCAAAAACATATTATGTTGGTCAGGATGAGAGAACGTTAGACTTGTACACTGGACCTCGGAGGGAGGAGGAAGGTGAAAGAGGTCTCCCTGGAAGACACACGTGGGATGGACATCTTGAGCAAGGATGTGGTCTGTGTTGGGTGATCACTGATCAGCGTCGACTCGGCTAGAGAGGCAATTTATTTCGCGCGTGGTGGGCGGGCCTGGGCGGGGTGAGGCCGGATACTACAGAAGCCCGGCATACCAGTTTTTTTAGTTGAGTGGTATACACCCAACAAGAAGCTCAAGACAATGTCATCATCATCAGAGTCGATCGAGGAACTCCCGTCTTCTAGCCATCCCATCGAATTCTCATTAACCAATGGACAAGTGCGTCTTTTCTGCTTTGACCGCGGTACCTACTACATTGACGTTTTCTTTTTTCTTTCGCACTCCATTCGAACCAAGAACAGCTATTCCAGCGAGTTGAGTGTCTCCACTTACTATACGAATGTGCCGCAGATTACTTGATTCTGGGAAATTAATAGACACTCATTAAAAAAAAAACATGCGGGATGGAAACAGGTGATGGAAAATCCCAGTCGGTTTAACTTGAGTCCAGCCGATAGACTCTTACTTGAAGAAGGCAGGAAGTCAATGATAAGTTATACACGCTATGGGTGAGTCTTCAAGAACATATACTATGGAGATGTGGCTCAAGATTTTTTTACTCGACATTCAGGTTTTTGCTCGGAGCGACATTATCACCATTACCATTATTTCGAGGAGAATATGCGATGAATAACTTGCGCAAATTACCGCCCTTGATGGACCGGGTGACACAGAGGCCGAACCCGGTAGTGATACGTGGAAGATTGGTTTGGATTGCCCAATCGATATTGGTGACCACCGTTGGTTCAGGGTTCGGGACCTGGCTCGGATTCAAGTTGGGATTGAGATCCATGGAACGCGCTCTTAGTAGTCTCCCTGGATGTCGTGAGCGGGTGATGGATGCTTTCAACATGGCGCGTAATGAGCTCGAAGCTACCCCTCCAGTGGACTCACAAGGTCGTACATCCCCTCATAACGATGGTCTAGTACGGGATTCATCTGGTGGAATGAGGTCATCAGAAGATTTAGCAAAATCATTTCAAGAGCAAGAGGATGACTACCTACTACCCAGATCATCACCAGTATCGACGCCATCCAGTTCGACTACTCATCCAACTCAAGGCATGCAAGAGTCTTTGGGGACATCATCGTCTAGATGGGAGGAATTGAGACGCTCGCCACAAACTCGGCCATCGACATGGCAGACGATCAGAGAGCAGAACTCGAAGCAGACCCCTCCTAGTCTCGGCCCCACGTCTCCCCTTGATCCTTCTTCTTCCTCCAACGCCCTTTCTCAATCTCAAGACGAATTCGAAAAACTGCTTGAAAGGGAACGTAATCTCAGTGCAGGAATCACCCCCGCTTCTGATCGCTATTCATCCAGCAGGCCATGATTTTTTTTTTTTTTTCTCTCTCTCTTCTATACTACTATTGTCTCCTCCCCTTATGTGATTTATTATCGCCTTGATTAATACAAACCACTGGTTCGGAAACCCAAATTGGGGTTGTTGTTATTCTTTTTGGGCTGTGAGGAAGGAAAGTGATCAGTCTTATGACGATCGGCGAGAAGGGGGGAGCCATGCCACACAGCAGATAGCTGCAGCCCAAGAGATACCAGGATTTACGTGAGGGGTGCTTTTGGGAGCAGCCTCAGAACCGATCCTTGGGAGCCAGGTTAAAAAAGGCTTGAGGCTCGGTCTTACATGCACATGACGAAGAGTTGATAGGCATTTTTTTTTTTCAAACAGGCTGGAGAAAAAAAGAAGGTTGAATCCTTCCAGGCATCCTTGGCACACTATGTACCGAGCAGGAGTGGCGGACTGAAAAAGAAAAAAAAAAAAGGGGGGGGTTGATTGTTGTGCTGTTCTGTTGGGATTGGCTGATAAATACAAGCTCGCGTCTCTGCGAACAACGCTCTGATATCACAATCACCAACCGCTCATCGGCTGACTCATCCAACCTCCAGATATATTTATGTAAGCCACTTCAACCTCCGAACCCAACGCTCTAAATACAATCTAATTAAAATTAACACTTCTTAAAAATCGAAGCCGAGATGATCCCGCCCTGCTCCTACTCACCCGCAGTGCTCATCTACCTCATCATCGCCCTGATCATCACCTCCAGCCCCGTTAATGCCCGCGAATGTTTTTGGTACACCGACAACTTCGGCCGGAGACGACGGAGATGTCGTGGCTTGGTCCCGGGGATCATTGCTGCCGTAGTAAGTCATCCACCTCTTATCCTTAATATGCACTTATACTAGTATCCCTTATGGCATCCATCCTGACTAATTTATGTTGACATAAATAATAGGTGGTTGGCTTCTTTGGTAAGCACTGCGCTTCTCTTGAAGTGGCCTGTTAGTGATCAGACAAACTGATTCGCCTCCACTCATCGCCGCAGTCATCCTGGCCTTCCTATCCCTCGCCTTTGTCCTCCGTCGCCGCCAACGACGTCTCGAAAACGAGGCTGCTCCACCCACATTCAGGGGGGCCACGGGATTGGAGGAACAAGTTAATAACAATATCATGAGCCAACAGCCCCCAGCCTATCCGCCTCCCAGCTATCCACTCAACAACCTGCCTCCCCCACCCCTCGTCGCTGAACTCAATAACACCACCGAGAAAAACGATGCCAATAACTTTCCCAGTTTGAACATCACTCCCCCTCCCCCAGCTAACATCGCCTCTCATCATGCTTCCAACTGAAAAAAAAAAGAAGAAGACTGCTTTTGCTCGTCCCGTCCACTTCCTTTCTATACTATTTTTATTCGCATGATCTACATCCCAAAGAAACTTTCTCTTACTTTTTTTTAAATAAAAATAATAATGAAAAAAATCCATCACACATTCAGAAAATCACTATAACATCGAAAAAAAAAACCCACAGCACGTCACATGGGGGGGGGGAATCAAAACTACCACCCTATCATTTGTGTTTTATTTATTTATTTAGTACGCTTCTGACCAATAGCACCAATTTCCTCAGTAACCCTACTTGAGCTGTGTAGTGATAAGGATCTAGCGCCAAAGCGTATCTCTGACGCGCACTAATTGAAATAGTCCCTTTTAGTTCAGGTGTCTTATGTACAACAATGTCAGAAATGTAATATTAATATTTTATTAAGTTCTCTACGCTAGAGAAGATGAATGTTTGGTTTGTGGGTGAGACGGATTTGGAGAGCCTATAAAGTGCCGCAGCCTTCTTCGGTCGTCAAGAACTTCAAGTGGCACTTGTGGCTAAGGGGAGGGGTTGCGGGAGGGTGAAGCGCCACCTCCGACCTGCGAAGCTGTTGGCATGTCTGTGTATGGGCCGGGGTGGAGATGCCCAAGAGGGAGGGAGGACTTGGGGGGTGGGGGTTGTTGTTCCCCTGGCTGGCCTGCCCTCTTTCGCGTGTTCTACCGACGACTCCTTCTCGTTCTGTCCATCTCGTGGCCCGACTCCGACAACCCTACCAAAAAATTTATTCCCTCATATACATACAGCTGGCCTCCATCCCTCCCTCCCCATCCAACATCGCTTCCATCTCAAGCCTCTCTCTCTCTCTCCCCGGCATCCTGTACCGCCATCACATTCTTTTTTTGGCCTATCTTCTTTTTATATATATAAGAATTCCGATTCTTGCCCAGCATCTCTCTCTCTCTTTAGCCGCGTCAACTACCACCTCTCTCCCTCGCCGTCCTTCCTGCAGAAGTGTGTGGCCTCTTTAATTCGTAATTTGACTAGTCTCCAAGAAGACCAATATAACACTTCTTCGGGGCAGATTATTTGTCACTCCTTTTCTTGTTTCTTCTTCTCTCTCTTTTTTTTTTTTAAAAAAAAAAGGTGGTTTTATTTTGTGCAAACAAAGTACCACTCTTTCTTTTTTTTAATCATTTTAAAACTTTTTAGCTGTGACTACTTTCTTTAACTATCGGCTGAAAACCCCACGTCGGACACCAACACGGCGACTTGTCTTTTTTAATTATTATTTTTTCTAGTCTCCACCAAACAAGACTAGCAAACAACAAGAACAAGGACGGGAAGAAGGTGGTGGTGTATCGATCAAGCTTGTCCAACAAGAAACTACTCCAACACTTTGGGGCTGTATATACACACAAACACACACACATAAGACGCTCTTCCTCCTTCTCGTCCAGAATTGCCGCTTGTTTCGCTTGGAAACACAAGTGATGCCAAGTGCAGATAACGCTCTGTTGCCCAGCCCATTCTTGGACCCCTAGCTTAGTCTCCCTCACCAATACACGACCACTGTTCATCTCACTAGCACTGTGCAACGTCAAAAACCGTGAGTCTTTTTCTTTGACTCAAGTTGTGATGTATGTATGAAAAAAGTCATCTTATTTGCTGGAAATCCGCGACACCAACAGAGACGAGAAATACGTATTAGATTCAGATGATCAATTATCCCAATGCCCTCCAAGCCCCGCCGCACGGCGCGACGCTCCCGGACCGGTTTATCACGCTGACCCAACAGTCTAACAGTGTGGGCGGCGGCAGTGAGCCGACGGGGACGGTAGGCCGGACGACCGGGAATGCGACCTCGAATACGAGTACGGGCGGCAGTGCAACGAGCCAGCCAACCGTGGACCCCTCCTTCTCCATCTCCAAGAACAACAACACCAACAGTAATAACACCCTGCTCCTCGTCGACCCTCAATCCATCGCCGCCCTCAACATCTCTTCCTCTTCTTCCTCTGAACCTGTCTCTAACGTCGGCCAGCACGTCCTCAATAGTCAGGGCGAGGTCGACGGCGCCGCCTTCGGTCTCGCCAAGTCCTCTCCGGACGATCCTGCCAACGAGGGCCTCAGTCCTGGAGCCAAAGCCGGCGCCAGTACGTCCCCGTCCCTCTCCTTCACCTTCCATCAAAAAAAAAATAAATGTTTTTAACAGGAAGATCACTTGATTTTTCTTCGTTTAAAGTCGCCGGATCTTTGGTCACCCTCTTCATCCTTCTCGCCATCGCTTTTGCCGCCAAAAAAATTCACCGTCAGGCTAAAAGCCCCCAGCGCCAGATCCTCCAGCCCGACGATCCCTACCACTCCACCTCCCCCTCCGATCAACACTCCGACTACCATAGTCATACCCGATAGTCTTTCACCTTCTCACCCTTTCCTTCCTTCGTCCTGGTGTGTGTCTGTAGCTTAAACTAAAAAAAACAACAACAAAAAAGCGATCCTCGCTGCTCCCTTCCTGCCTCGTTTTCTCTGTTCTGTTTCTTTCTGGCTTCCTCTTCTTGTTGTTCAGTGGACCTCTCTCTTTTCTTCATATCTTCCCTTCCTTTCTTTTTCTGTTGGTGGTGGTGATTTCTTCTAGATACATATAGATACGTATGCTTGTGAAGAAGAAGGAGTGGTGGTGGTAGTGCGGAGACGGAAAGGGACTATATATCAAGGACCGATCGATCACTTAGACAGAGACCCAATTTCTCATCTTTTTTTGGTGTAATATAAACCTCCAAATTCTTGATCATCCTCGTCATCTGTTTCGAAATAAAGATTTCCTACATACACACTTTGATCATGATGAGTATTTCTTGCTATTTAATAGTTCCTTTTTTGGGCATGGCAAGGGCGGCAGGCGGCAGGCGGAGAGGTGGTGGTATGGGTCCAGTCGGTGTCGCTCGACCCGTCGGGCCAGCCATATAGATATATAGCGCAACGTACTATGTATAGAGCTTGAAAAAAAAAAAAACATATATTGTGATATTGGAACAAGTTGGAAATGGGAAATAAGACGAAGACTAGGGGAGAAAAGGAAGGCAAGGATTGTAGCAGCTGGGTATTGGCAACTGCGGGGCGGCCTGAAGGAAAGGAGTGTGTCGACGCTTGATCTGTGTGAGTCACCTTCTGCTAGGATGAGCAGCTGGCCGTGAGTCGAGCGAGGGCGCCGCCGCTGCTGCTCGCTCGAATCTTGGCTGACCATGGCTGTTCGTCTCTCTCGAGGCTCAACATACTATGTAACTTATTCCTCCCTGCGGTCGGCGTGGGCACCAAGCTCAGCCAAAATTATATGCCCCACCCAAATAATTTCAGACCGCACAGGGGGGACTTCTTATTTAGTTAAGTGAGGACATCTTGCCTATATTGCTCTCTGCCGTCCTCCCTCTCTCTCTCTCTCTCGGTGTGTGTGTAGCTCGCATGGGTTGGGGTGGAAATCGAAGGCAAAGATTCAAGAGGCTCGCAAAACCTGCACCTTCACCTGAATCGCAATGTCGCCCCGGATTCGCAACCACGGAGCCTGATCAGCTTGATTTAATAGGACGGTTCACTTAGGGGAATGTTAACCTTGCAGATTTATAATGGCTGGTGCATCGGCTTATAGCTTATACACTTTTTGCTGATTTCAAGCCCTATGTGACAATCATGATGGCCATGTAGCTGAAGATCGTCGATAAGCATCGCAGTCTTAATTTTTTTTTTTATCCTTTTCTCTAATAAAATCAACGAAATCATGAACCATTCGCCGGTGGCTTGCTTGCCGACCACCAGCACCCTCTTTCGATGCTCAAGTCCTCTCCCTCGAGACTCTCCTCCTCCTTTCAACAAACTCAGTCCAGTGACAACCGAGCTCCGGAAATATTAGCACCCATAATATGGATGTAACTTCCAACAACTCTCTTACATAGATACAATTTCCGGCTGTAAAGACTCTTCTGACCTCTTGCTTCCTCGTAAATATACTCTCTGTCTTCATCATCTCCTTTAATATTCATCCCAAATTCTCATCTTCATGCTCCCATGAGAACAGAACAATTCGCAAGCTATAAATAATTATCATTCACTTTGCTATAGTACTCGACAAAAACTCATAAATAAATAAATACACATTCATATATTGGAACTCGGCAACTAAGTCACCAGCACAAGTCAACAACGGTGTGTCATGCATGGATGTTCCAAGTCCATTTGCTAGACTGATACACCATTCCTCCTCCTCGCGAGCGGTGCGTCTCACTTTCGCCTATTGGCCTGCATGTGTGGATCCAGAGCCATCGACCTTCTTCCGAACTGATTTTCTCTCTCCTCTCCGCCCCCCACCCACTCAAACAATAAAATCCATCGTGGGCATCATCATAAATGATTCCCCATATAGGTAATCTGTGTCGATCCATCCCGTCTCCTTCCCTCTTGCAGACTCAGTTTTTTTTTTTCCCCTTTCTTTTTTTACTTAAGGGGCTTCTTCTTATCAGCTGCTGGTCGCTCTTCCATCCTGGCCGATTCACTTCGTCGAATCGACTGACATTTTTTTATCACTTACCACCCGGAAGCAAATTCTGATGATGATGATGATGATAATCATGATGACTCTCGGCACGGAACGTCACCAGGTGTTACGGTCCCTAATACGAACCAAGGGACGCCGGCCGATATCCATTCTCCTGCTAGTCCTCTCCCTCTGTGCGATATCGGTCCGTTCTCAAGGATCGCTCCAACCAGCCAGGGGGGACTCGGATGGTTTGATAGACCTCACCGACTCTACCCAATCCAGCCAACCGACGATCACAAATTCTTTCGGCTCCGATGATTCGCCACCAGCCGTCTCAACACCAACCTCGACCAGCCCATCATCACCCGTCCTGCCGGCCGAAAACCCCAGCGGAAGTGATAGCAGTATCACCACCAACCAAGCCACATCGAGTTCTGATAACCTTAGAAGTAGTCTCCTCCCTCAGACTAGTCCTTCCGCCACCAATCTCCGTCCCAAACCCATTCGTGCCTCAGAATCCCCTTCTTCCAACTCCTCAAGTACCTCGCAACCCATCTCCACTCCCCAGACAGATCCAGTAGAGCAAGATGGGCTTTCAGGCGGAGCGGTGGCAGGGATTGTGTTGGTATCAAGTAAGCAACTCAACCATGATGCGGCTATCTGTCTGTATCGCAACAAGGTAACACGTAAAAGTGCAGCTGACATGTATTCATGATGAATGATACAAAAAAAAATAGTTTTAGGGGGTGTGGCTTTCTTTGCGGGAATGATCATGTATTTCAGGAAGCTGGAACGGTCCATCGCGCAAGACAAGAGGGAGCTCAAGGAGAAACAGGCACGCAGGTACAACATGGAGCACAATATACACACCTCTTATATACCGGGAAACCAGCCGCAGCCTTACGAGCTCTAGGACACGCCTCTCTTCCTGCCGCCTTGGTCAGGCTTTCCTTTCTCCGTGGTTCACCATTCTCGACTACTATGTATCTTTGGCATTCCTCCCTCGGCGACCCATCTCCCATTGAGGCTTACACACTTGTATAATAATCATGCATCATCTCAACTTGCTTGAAGACTTCCTGCACCATTTCTGCAATGTTTTTTTTTATTTATTGATTCCTTTTCTTTTCATCTAATGCGAAGTTGTTTCTTCTTGTGAAAATACGTCAGTGTACATATAAACTACAACAAAAAAGTTAGATACATGGTGTACTGATAAGTATTGTCTGGCTGATTTCCCCACCTTTCCTTGTGCTGTAAAAAGGTACTTGGGGCAGCTGGCATCACAGAAAGGATCATGTACCGGCGGTGCTTCCTGGCCTTTCTCCACTCAAAAAAAGAAAACTTCCAGCAAGTGAATAATCACATCAAGCAATTAGGGAAGCCTGTTCCTGAAACCAATCAAAAGGAAAGGTGGTGAGATATAAATGACAGGTAAAAGGGCCTCCTCATACAGCAAAATATGAGGCATTATTGCTGCAGGAAGATCTCATGAGGGGTCTTAGACCGTCTCTTGCACACCCTTACACTGCAGTGGTAAGCCAACTTTCACACCTCAAAGCTCAACCCCCTCCACACACACACAGACCCTCTCAAGCTTCCACAAGCAAATCATTATTCTGGCCTTAAGCTCCAAGAGGGCAAAGAAAAGGGAAGGAGGATGGCAGTGATTTTCAGGCACCAGACCAGCTCAATGGCAGAGAAAGAGGGAAAGAACCAGTAAGGTAGATTGCTTGGACTAGGCTATGTTTAAATAGACTAGATACAAGGTGCTTAAGATTTGGTTTGAGAAAATGAAGAAAAACAACTCAGAAATGGATTGAGTTCAGACCAGACATACTACACAAAAAACATAAATAATATTGCTAGAACTTGATAAAACTGAATAAGGAAAAAAAAAACACATCAAATTAAGGAAGAGGGCCTTAATTCTTCTTGATCAGTTGAGAAGAATCAAGCAAAAAAAAAACAATTAAGTTATTGAGACAAGATGGTGAAAATATAACACACCAGCACTGCAAAAAAAACTTGCTCAACTGCCTGTAGTTGACATGCAGAAACTCCCAGGAAGCTTCTGTTGTTACTCCAACCATCCTCCAAAATTGATTCAACCAAGCTTTGATGCACAGTCACTGTGCA
>LAVV01008568.1:6185-19517 GCA_001263375.1 Puccinia sorghi
CAATAACCCCTTAATCTGTCTGTGCTCAGCAATCTATGCTTTGACCATAAACCAATTCGTCGAAGCATCCCTCAATCACAACCAGCAATAATCTCTCATTATCTTTGATCCTATCCTTGGATATTTGAATGGATCACTCCTCACTCGCTGGCTTGCCTCAAAGAACAACCCTTGCTTTTAATACCATCATTAATCCTCCTGTGCTTGCACCCTCATTTCCTTTCTCTCTCTCTCTCTTCGAGCTTGTATTCCTTTTCTATTTAAACTCTTGTACTTTTCTCATTCTTTCCTCTTTTTTCCGAGTTAATTAATATTGTGGATTTTGCACATTAACCTTTGCCAATAGACATTGCCCTTTATTTTTGAATCATCTCTTAGGTACCTTAGCCTTCATCTTCGAACATCTCCTTGTGCACTTTGTCCAACCAAATCCCCCTCTGAGTACGTTGGGTTGGTTGCATGACACCGGCTGATTCTACAATTTTTTTCAATATCTCCAAAAAGAGCAATGAAAATCACGGCCAAGAAGAGTCTTCAACCTGTTGATAAACCTACTGGATCTGGTTGATGCCTGGCATTGCAGCTGATGCAATCAAACCACCTGCAGCTTGATGACTTCAGCTTGAAATTCATGATTGGTGGCAGGGAGGGGAAGCTTCAACCTGGAAAAAGAGCCTTGCTGTATAGCTCTCATACCCCACTCTGCAGCCTGTTGCGCGGAGACAAGTTGTTTGTTGAATAATTTCTGCCTTGCAAACAATCGAGGCGAATCTGAAAGGTGATCCGCGTTTCATGAGGGCCAAAGATCAATATTCAAGTTAATTCGTGCATTGAGGGAAGGCGGTATTGCTAAACCCAGAAGAGTGTCATACAACAGCTTGCTGTAGAGTCGCTCAGCAATGTTGGAATCATGCCAGGACCCTGGGGCATTGAGCACAGCATTTATGATGGTTCCATCTGGTGAAAAAGTGAGGATATTGCTGCAATAGTGCGTGCATGTCCAGCTGTTATAGTAAGCATTCTGAATTCTGCATCGATGGGGATCATAGTCAATATACATTGTTAATGTTGAACAGGGAAGTCTTCCGTTGGAGATTAATGAGATGTACAGAACGTGGGTTGTAGGATTAGTACATATACTGATATGTACGACCACCTTGGAGAAAAATGACGATGGGAGGACCGGCGGAAGGGAGCGCGACAAACAGCTCTACTACGCCGCGAGCATGACGGTAACCACCCGCATACCCTGCTAGCTCCAGATCTGTTCCCGGATACTTTTCCGCGCCAATGCGGATGAAGCATGAGATCAAACGGGATTAAGGGCCTTAATCCGGCACAGCTTGTGCACCGATGCCCGGTGCTCTGAGTTCCAGTTACATACCATTTGCGGCTTAACTCATGGATTAAAGACGTCTACAAATTTAGCGGATGCTGTCAGGGCGCAGTGATAGTCTGCCCACAAGAGAAAGTGCTTTACCTTCCGGATTGTGATGAACAAAAAGGATGGCTTTTCTGCGTTCGGAGCAGCCAAGAAATGGACAAAAGAGCTGCACATAAATCTCCAGCCATTAGCTTGTCACCCTATTACTTTCGGTTAGTATGTCCATCACACAACCCTCCTCTGTTTTTACTCCCTAATTTTCGCTCAACCCACAAACCGCAATGAGTGTTCCCAGCGTGGGCTCCCGTAATCCCTTCGTGCCGCCACAGAGCTCGCTCACCTTCTCCGCTGCCTCTTCATATGCCTCGCAAGCACTCACATTCAACGTCTTGTTCAGCATCATGGATCGGAGTCGACTCCAGGCTGCGCCCCTCGTGGAGCAGCCCCCCTCAGAATCTTCTCCAACTTGGCCCTCCCTTCTCCCCGAGTATCCCGCCGTCCACCCTCACTCGACTATCGACGCTTCGGCTCCCACACTTCATCCTCTCGCCTCTGGTAGTCAGTTCTTGGCCTCCGTCGGACACACCCTCGCGGCCTTCTCGCTCGACTCTCATCTGCTTGCTGCTGCCTCCAACTGCTGTCCCTTGTGTCTCCAAGACTATCTCCCCGCCGACTCCATCTGGCTCTTACCCTGCCACCCCTCCCATTTCTTTCACCATCACTGTCTCAGCGTTAAGTCCCATTCCTCCCGCCTCCTTTCCATCTTTGTTCACTTAGCTTAACCTTCATCTTTCTTTCCCTGTCATCTTCTTCACTTTTATCACAGAATTGGTTTATCCATTACCCTACTTGTCCTCTATGCCGCACCAAGTTTCCGACTCCAAAAGGAACTAAGCCCTAGCAATCAAAACAAAATAAAAGCCTTAAACCTTTGCTAATCCAATCGCCTTCCACGATCATTCACAAATCTTTCCACTCTGTATCTTCTCCCATTAACTCTTCATCCACCTGTATACATCAACCATCTTAAACTCAGTGTGGAGCATTATCGGCTTACCTACCTGAAACACATTTTTTTAAAACTTAAATAAATAAATAGAACTGTTACTGCATCTTCAAAATACAGCCCATTAGACTGAATCCCATTATTAGTAGACGGCCTTGACCATTACGGTCTACAGACAGTCAAGTTGAGCAGGCTGATGAGGTTGGCATTCTCACAGCTTGATGAAATGATACAGATCTGTATGGAGGCAGTTGGTTAGAAGAAAGCGGCTGTGACTGACTTCTAGGCATGATAAGGCTTAATGATGTCGTGACAAATTTTGTATATCAACAACTTTCTCCCCTCCGTCCTCCGAGTAGAGCTGGTGCACAACTTGATACCGAGTGGTCCCCAGAGACTATGTCTGCAAGAACCGGTAGATGGAGGGTGTTGTGACCTCCATTTCCTGGTTGGGGGGGGGGGGGGGGGTAGACATGGACTATCCACAGGGATGAGCTGGAGCCTCTTGCGCACTGGAGTTTCCCGCAAAACTTGTCTCTAACAAGCGGGCTTGCTCTCTCCGTATCGTCAAGTCGGCTCATCGGCACTCACGACTCCCCCAGCTCCAGAAGTAACGATGTTCCCCACGGACTTTCCGTGACTCGAATGGCCTCGGTAACGCTTCCTTCTTCAAAAGAAGATTGGAGTATTAAAAAGATATTTGGCTCAATGGCTGTGCTGAATCGATCTACGCTCGATTCGCCCTAGCCTCCCCACCACAGCCTTAGATGTGCGGCGTAGGTGTGGGAGAGAGCGGTATAGCTGGTAAATCGTGGAGCAGTCCAAGCATCATTGTTGCTTGAACAGACCAGCTCTTTACTAAAACATTCGTAGCTGAGGCCGCTCTCTCGATCTTTCTCTCTCTCGCCTTATTCATCACACCCCTCATTGCATACTCCTCTTTTTTATTGGTGTCTTTTCCTGCTCGAGATTCCAGGTCTTATCACTTTCCCTTTTTATATCTGCATTAGATTCGCTCTGCTCGTCGCTTTCGGCTCTCTTCTCAATCTTCATCCATGATGCAACCCTCCATTGCTTTCCTCCTGACTTGTTGGGTACCCTTATCTCTCCAACGTAAGCGTGTTTTTTTTTTGCCTCAATCTCCTGCCTGGCTTTCTGATTGTTTTATTGTGACCTGAACATAGTTTTAGACAGGTCCTCCGCCCAAACCGATGTACAGTTGAGTCCATGAAGCTAGTGATTGAGAAGCACGCTGGAGCGACTAGGTATTGAATCATGAAGCGCTTTTTTTTCTTTTTTCTGGTACTCGATTAGTCGGCTGGCGCGCCGAACGCCTGCTGCAGGAAGGCAGCACCTGGGCACGGAAGCCAGACGATCGATATCGGGACGGCAAAATGCGGCTGAGACGTATTCGAGTGCTGCCGCGTCCTCGAGTGTGGCGGCCTTTGCGACAGGGTATGGAGAAGGCATGAGCGAAACGTACATCACAGCTAGTGCGGCGAGTGTGCCGAAGACTTCGGCTGTCGCATCTCTTGCTGTCGGCCCGGCCCCGCTGCCCGTTCCTTCCGCACCGCCAACTTGCGACAACTCTAACGCCAAGGCCGAGATTAACCGCTTCCTTGTCAAATGCGAGGCCGCCCTCAAACGCTCTACTGCTCCCATCATCGCCAGAGCCAGCACCGTCGATGCATCCAACGCTTCTCAACTCGCCACTCAAATCGCCGCCTATCTGAAGGACATTCTTGCCCAGCTTAAACTCTCCCTTAGCTATGTCCAACTTTGTGGCATCGATGCTAAGCCACTCTCCAATGAAAAGGGCGTGGCTATCGTACGCTATCTTTTTCTCTCACCCAACCTGATCCTCTTTGTTTTTTCTTACAGCTTTGATGCGGAGGCCTTGACCCTTTTGTCTTTCTTTTTGTGGGAGTAGTCCGACGTGTCGTGGTCTGCGTTTCAAGTGGTTTTAACTCTCAAGGATGTATACCACTCGATAACTGGTCTTTACAAGCCATTTCCTGTGATCAAGGCGCAATGCAGTGGTGGGTACAACTCTGACGTCAATGATAATTTTCTCTGCATAAAGCCAAGTTGGAAGTGTAACACAGACCCCAAACATGATGATTTTTTTTTCTTTGTGGTAAAACCTGACACCATATGTGGACTGATTTTTGGACAGACGTACTGGTGGCGATTTCGACGGCGCTAGCGGGTCTGATTGGGGCTTGTGGCGAACAGATAAATCTATTTGACACGCAGTTTTTCCCGCTGGTTACGCCGCAGATCGAGGAGCTTACGGACCTGGACGACGACTTCGTCTCGTTCATTGGCGACTTCATCTCTTGATTCACGCACACCAAGCCCGGCTCCGCTATACTCATGGCCCACTCGTCTTCCTTCCTTTCTTCTCCTCGCTGCCGTGGCTCTTGCTGACTGGCTTTGGTGAAGCGTCGTCGCTTTCCCACTGCCTTCTCATCTTTCCAGACTCTCCTCCCTTCTGTTTGTTTGCTGTTGTTTTTATACAAATCCATCTCCAAATTTACGTTCCACTCCTTCCTTTTTTTTTGCTTTTTTCTTCGCCGCAAACGACACAAGTTGATCTTACAGGATAAGTCGTACATGGAAGAAGTGTAACTCTCCTCTTTTATTTATATTTGTATGGAAGTAGTTTTGCGGCCTTATAGTGCGATGCGCTCGCACATGCCGCTTGTTGATTGAGGAAAGCTCGGACATACTTTTAATGTACTATTGACGGTTATATGCTAGATTATTTCTGCCCTTATGTGGCCTCAGTAGACCTTCAACACTGGCTCACCAATGCAGGACGACTAGAGGTGTAGAAACTCAGATCTCTGCGCCCAAATCAATTACATAGCAACTCAGGTACATCCCAGATTTCATTGGAGATCAGCGGAACCTGCTTTGTGAGAACACACGCACGTTACCGTGGTCTCTCTGACCCAGGTGCATGTATCCAACCAGATGTATACATATGAATTCATCACACAAGCTAATCACGTTACTTTTATTCTTTACAAGGGCGGAGTGAACATGAACAATTGATAATGAAGAAAAAAGAGAAACAAACTACACCGATGGGGTAAACTCAAGAAGACAGTCTTGGAAATAAAGAGAGTTACAGTTGCTGGCCAGACCTGCAGGTTCCAGGGTTGAAAGGATACATCAGCAAGTCTGAAGACATAATTACGTGTCGCAATTGGGTGAAGAGAAAGGATAAGACAGGATCTGAGTCGTGGGTTTAGAAGGACGAGGGGATGTGCGCGGAGCGTGTTGCTATGGTTCATGCAGACAACAAGTTGTAAGGTGGTGGTTGATCTCCTTTTTCACCTCCAACCAAGATCCTATCTTAGAGCCTCCATTGCAGCAAAATCATATCAGGGAATGTACAGTGGCCGGAAATAAATTTTCGTTAAAGTTCAGAGTGCTTGAGCGCGCGGCCCCAAGCTGCCATTTGTGAATCCGACCATTTGGAATTTTGTTTTTCTTACTGCTAACAGTCAGGTGAGTCATCTCTAGTGTTGTAAAAATTAATCATACACAATCTGAACTTGTCTACTTGTAGGTTTGTGATGGTGCAAAATAAAGGGAAGCACCACTTGACAACTGAGCAGAAGGCTGAATTCGTCGGTCTGGCAGCCAGTGGCTTGAGCATAACTCAAGTTGCTTGGTTTTTAAAGCTGCCTTGATCAACTGTTGACTCTATCTTGAAGAGGAAATCAGATTGAGGCACTGTTGAAACTGCCAAATGGTTGGGACGGCCGCGCAAAACTAACGACTGAGACTTGAGGGAAATGAAATCAGCGCTTGAAGGTAATCGGAAGTCAAAGCTGTCCAAAATAAGGGACAATCTCACTCAAATCACCACCCAAAAACCCTCCAAAAGCAATTAAATGATCTGGGCTTCAACAATTGAGTGGCTGTCAAGAAACCTTACATCAACGATGTCCAAAGGAAGAAGAGGATTGCCTTTGCTCAGACTCGCCTTTCCTGGAAGCTTGACAAATGGAAAAAAGTCATCTGGTTGGACAAGTCATTGTTTGAAATTGGGAAGAACTCTAAATTGGTTTGGGTCTGGCAAAAAAAAGGCGATAAATACAAATCTGATTGCCTGGAACCCACATTCAAGAGTGGTTGCACCTCAACAATGGTTTGGGGTGCTTTTTTTGATACAACTAAGACCAACCTGGTCTTTATACCACCAAAGTCTTGAAAAGCTGCCAACTTCATCCAGCATGTCTACAAGCCTGGCTTAGTGCCATTTCTACAGCAACAAGACCCGGACCACTCCCTCAATCTAGTTCTTATAGAGGATGGTGCTCCGGTACACAAAGCAAAGCTCTCATCTGACTTTCTAGCTCAAGCCAATATAAACAAACTCCCCAACTGGCCACCTCAGTCTCCAGACCTCAATCCAATTGAAAATGTTTGGAAGGTCCTCAAGACCAATGTTCAGGAGCTCTACCATCCAAGATCTGTTGGTGAGATGCAAGAAGCACTCAAACAAGCCTGGAACAACTTCCCACAGCAAACACTGGTCAACATAATCAAATCAATGCCTCAGCGAATGCAGGCTGTCCTAGATGCAGATGGAGGCCCAACTCAATGGTGAAAACTTCTGGGTCTATTTTTTTTTCTTCCATTTTTCCAAATTATTTTTTTATATTCATTCTCTCTGAGTGATCAGGTATGTCATCCTTATTTTTGATTATTTTTTTCTCAAAACTCTGAGTTTTTTTTCCCTACAATAATCAAAAAAAAATAATCAATCATAAGGATTTTTATACTTCAAATTTCTGAATCAATAATCATTTTCACAAGCTCAATGTTCATTGGCTATCAAAGGATTTTGTTTATTGATGAGCTCACTTTTGATGTATATATTTTTTTGTATTAATGAAAATATATTTCTGGGCACTGTACAAAATTAGACATTGCATAGTTAATGATATTGAACAAGTGAAAAGGAAGGTTGCATACTCTGTGGGAATCGAACCCACAACCTCAGCATTCATGAGTGATGCTCTAACCATTGAGCTAAGTACACATTGCTAATGTGTTGTGAAAAAATTGACAATTAATTGCTAGATACAGAACCAGGACACTAAAAAAGAGAGAAGTTAGAGAAGAACAACAAGACTAAAAAGAAAGAAAGAAAGAAAGAAAGAAAGAAAAAGAAACACAACGCATACCACTGAGGTGTTGAATAGATATGAGCAGGACAGCTGAAATAAAGCAGAGAGAAGAGCAGAAAAAGGACAGAAAGAGGACACTGAACAGCGACAGGATGCGGTCAACAAAAACAAGATCAGGAGAAAAGAGAAGGGATGAAGAAGTAAATCCTTGGTCTTTTCTCACCAACTGGATGAGGAATCACCGCGTGTGTGCTGAGGAGAAAAGGGGAGGTGATGAGCAGTTTGGAGAGAGAGCAAAGTGGAGCGGAGCTGATGTTGATTTTTGGAAGCTGAAGCGTTGAGCTGAGGCAAATGAGTTTTTGATGAAGCGGCCTAGGTCAGACAGAGAAGAGGAAAGGCTACTTTTTCTCGCCAAGAGGACTGGCGCAAGTTGTGGGTCAGAGATGTTTTTAAACTAGGTTTGTGTTTGAGGCAAAGTTGTGGTTGAGGATTTCCAGTTTGTGGAGTACATTAATTATGTACAGCTTGTGTGTGGTGTTTTGCCTTCAATGCTGTTAGGAAGTCTCACATGGATGTGTTAGCAAATTTGTATCAATCAGTGCCTAGTTTGACACTTCAACAGTTGTCACTACTTAAACCTGCTCCTCGTGTATGAAATAAATCATTGAGTTTGAGAAGTTTTCTTAATCAACCACCCTAGCAAGAAAACCAGTTCCTCCAGCTCCTCTTTCACATTTGTCATAACCTACTGAAAGTATAACAAGGTGGAGTTTGGATAAAAGCTTGGCTGGATGCTGCATGATGACTACAGGCAGTTGAGAAAGTTTTATTTGCAGTGCTACAAGAATATGAGTATCTCAACAATTAGGTCAAGTTAAGCCCAGCTCCATCAGGATGAAATCATAGAGTTTAAATTTAAGGCTAGGGTTTAAAAATTCCCTTGTTAATCAAAATGAAGCATAGGGTAATGTTTGGTGTATTGGAATGGTGATAATAAAAAAGAATAATTTGGCACATCAGATTTTCAATATTGCTCTTCACAACATTTGCATTCAGGTTTTCAACCATTTCTTGAATAAATTTAGAGACTTGTGGTTACCTCACTATGCATGTGTGAGAAAGAAATATTTTCCATTGGACTTCTTCATTGATGTATAATCTGTGGTTTCCATGAAAAAATGGCTAAATGGTTTGATTGCGGGGAAATATGGTCTATTGATCAAGAAATGCAGGGAAAGCAGCTCTTCACTCCAGCAAAATAATGAGATTGGGATTGACAATGCATGACTGAACCTATCATGGTTTGAAAGGTTGAGAAGCCATAATGCAGCAGGATGTGAATGTTACATTCATGTTTAGTACAGAATCTTTGGGAATGGAAAATAGAAAATATGGTTGAGGTGCAAGTGGTGTTTTTTTTGGTGTATGTGTTCATGAGTTTCGTTACAACAAAAGGAATAGAGATCCAGTGGAGAAGAAGATGGCATGGAGCGCGCTGATGGAAAGAATCAAGGAAATTTAGATCTGACAAGTGAAAAAAAAAAAAAAGAGAAAAAACAGAATCAAAGTGAAGGTGTGTGCGGCAACCAAAGAGGAAAAGTATCCTAAACGTATAGCGCGATGATTGCAGCGAAAAGACTGGTGCTGATGTATTTGAGCGGGGCTTGATGGGAAAGTAACCCGAAAATGCTTCCTGCGGCCTGTGACGAGAAATGAAGACAAAGCCGACAATGGAGTAGATTAGTTGGTTGCGTAGAAATGAAAGCATGTAATAAATTATGAACTAACGCTTCCCCCATCTCCAGAGGGAGGCTTGGCGGGATCGTCCTTGGGAGTCTTGGCAGCTAAGACGGAGAAAACAGTAAGACAGTATGGTGTGAGGCCCATGGTGGAGTCGCTATGGGTGGTGAGCTTACAGTCATTTTCAGGGGCATCGGGTGCGGGGCATGTGCATGCACCACCTTTGGAGTCAACTCCCTTGGTGGGGTCGGGGTCGGGGGATCCAGCAGCCTGAGGAATAAACCAAGAATTCGTTGGTTAGCAATGCACGGATGAATCGGTCAAATGGGCTTTGTTGTTACCTTACTGTCGGTCTTTGGATCGGCGGTAACAGTTGGGGCCGGCGTTGTAGCTGGGGATGCGGCGGGTGAGTCAGCGGGTGATGAGGCAGGGGCTTTATTATCAGAAGCTAAGGAATGAAAAAGGGCGGTTAGGTCAGGCGTGGTTGAGGAATTGGGGAAATTTTAGGAGGAGTAAAATCTTACCTAGGGGTTCACTGGCTAAGGCGGCGGCGGCAAAAGACACTAGGACGAAGAATCTGACTTGACTGGAGAGCATGTCGACGAGTAAAGGTAAGTAACAATGGCAATGTATACACAGGTGAATGAGTTACGATTTTGAGGAAGACTGTTTGGGTAGGAAAGGGATGAATGGGGAAATTTGTCCATCGTTTTATATGATCAAGCAAGCCATGGTGAGGATATGTTGCTTTGGCCAGGTTGGCTAGCGGAGGAGACGCTTCGGGAGGATATGAACCCTCGCGACCATCAAGTCAGGCTCAATATTTTGTCATCATAGCTTCAACACTGCGTCGAGACTTGGCAGGGGGAACCGGAGACACAAGCCACGCGGGAAGCGGACCTCTTCAAATCAAGAGGGTTAAGGGGTCGTGAAACCAGTTGGGGACGAGCACGCGGGTGCAGCTCGTCAGGCAGAGAAACCGACTTCGGGCATCGCGATACCTAGGGTAGCCCTCGTCTTCTTTCATGCTTCTCTTCGCCAAATTGTAGCGTTGTAATTTCATGGATGTCATGCAACCAGAACCCTAATTATAATGTACAATAGTGTTCGCGTTGTGATGGCTATGACTCCTGAAAAGAGAGAAAACAGGATTGTATTATCACATTACCCCGTGCCGTCCAGGGTTTGATCCCTTGGGCGGTACGGGATGTTGCTGCGGCGAGGTCTTGGACCTGTAACCCCCTATGAGTTACAACCCTCGCCGTAGCAACGGTACATGATAGTCTCCCACTCTACAAAAAAATATTGAGAAAGAAAGAAAAAGATACAATAAATTTAGGTGGGCATAATCAGTTCGTGTTGCCTGATAAAATTGTCTGGATCCAGAGATTTGGTAAAAAGGTCAGCGAGTTGGTCATAAGTGTTAACCCAAGACAAGGTTGTTTTCTTTTGGAAGAGAGCCTCATTGGTTATATAGTAATCACGGTCAGAGTGCCTCGTCCGCTTGTTAGATGTGTCATTTGTGGCAACATGACAGGCGGATTGGTTGTCACAGAACAAATGACCTGTAAA
This sequence comes from Puccinia sorghi, assembly GCA_001263375.1. Classification (NCBI taxonomy): domain Eukaryota; kingdom Fungi; phylum Basidiomycota; class Pucciniomycetes; order Pucciniales; family Pucciniaceae; genus Puccinia; species Puccinia sorghi. Next base: position 17,038 of record LAVV01008568.1, read on the forward strand.
GTTAACGCTTAGGACATCCCTTAACAGGTGACGTCCCCACAGAACTTGCCGCGTTGCTGTCCCCAGCGCCATATACTCTGCGTGGCACGTAGATGTCGCTATCGATTGTTGCCCTCGTGACACCCAAAGGATGGGGCAATTAAGAAAACTGATCAGTACCCCATAAGATGACCTGGCAAACTCACCACCCCAGGAGGCATCTGCAAAAGCTTTCAAGGGTTTGTTATCTTGTTTTGGAAATAAGGAGAGTTTGATGTCCTTACTCCCAGCCAGATAGTTCAGAAGATGATTAAGGCCTTTCCAGTGAGATGGTCCATGCTTTGCCGCAATGCATGCCAACAGGTTTACTGCAAAATAAAGATCTGGCTGTGTGACTGCCAGATAGCTCAGGGAGCCAATTATTGAGAGATACTTGCCACAGTCAAAAGCCTCATCCTTATCTGCGGTGATCATCAGGTAGTTAGCCGGGAGAGGGGTAACTGCTGTTGTCCGGCCATCCCAGTGGGAATCAAGGATGCTGTTGATCAGAGAAGGCTGGCAGAGCTGAAAACCCGTGTCTGAGCGCGTCACATCCAAACCTCCTGTGCATTCTTTTGATTTTGTAGCTGTGTATCTCAATTCCCCAATTGACAAGGAAGTGTGGGTAAAACCTCCAGAAGGCATGGCCGCGCCTCCTGGACATGCTCTACTGCTGAAGAAGGCCCTGTAGTACCAAGCGCTTTTGGTGGCTACACCTGAAGGGTGTCCTTTTGACCGTTTGGGTTATTTGCCATTGCAATATGACAAAAGCCTGTATATCCTGAGGCATCCTGAAAAAAAGGGTGTTATTTGGTTGCAGGTTGACGACGGAGTGGTGACTGCGTCAAACATTGAAATATTGTGTCATCTTGAGATGGATCTCACTGATGTGCTGAAAATTAAATGGGAATGCAAGCTGACTCCATTTGTGCTCTGCGGCAACTGTAAGCAAAAATCTTAATGACACAAATGTTGCCGTGGGGGCAAAAGTTTGAAGGAAATCCACGCTTGGGTAAAACCCTTTGCCACAAAGCATCTTTGTATTGCAAACCGGCACCACCATCGCTCTTGGTTGCAAAGACACTGCCTGTCCAGTGCTTTCTTGTCCTGTGGCATGTAGTGCATCACCCACACGTGCATTTGCTCTAAATTGGACAGTTCCACGGTATGCCCATTTGTTGTGTTCCCGTGACCTCATTGCCTGTTTGAAAATCTTTGGTACAGAAATTACATAGAACTGACACAGTTCCAAAATCTTATCAACAATCAGTTCCTGATCAGTAAATTCAATTTCGCGGCTTAAATCTCCAAGTTTCATCAAGTTCATGATGTAATCTATGGAAAGCTTGGAGGTTGCTTTTGCCGCAGAGGTGGCCTCATGATGAGTGCTTGTGACATGTCCTTGTTTTTCCATTGTTACTGCTGGTTGTCTTGACACATGACATACAAGCAATTCCTTCGGAAAATGAACCATTGCGGAGGCTATGAACTTCCCGGTCTCCGGAAACCAGAGCAACCAGCCCTTGCTAGCCCCTAGATGAGCCACAACATGGCCGCGAGTTGCTTTGACATCAAGTTTCTTGTGCAGCTCTGGTGGCACATGGGCATATCCAACGTTTCCAAATACTCTGAGAGCATTGTATTGAGGCTTTTGACCCATCAAAGCTTTGTAGGGTGTCAAAACCCCGCTCGCACCGTTTGGGATCCTGTTGAGAACATAAGCAGCCCAAAAAAAAAGCAAAACTCCAGAAGGTTTTTGGTAATGGACTGTCAATCAAAATTGTCCTGCCCATATGTTGAGTTTTTCACTCTCTAGCTGCTCTGTGTTATGCGGTGATTCTCTAGTTCTCCGTGTCTCAGTCTATTTTTCTCTAGTTCTCCGCGCTCCAGTCTCTTGCTGCGCTCTCCAGTCTCTTCCTGTGCTCTCCAGTCTCTTCCTGTGCTCTCCGCACTCTTGATGCGCTGTTGCGCAAACCTAGTCCAGAAGAGCGTGAAAAAACTCTATCTCAAACCTTCAGATGGTTAGGGTTCAATACAACTGCTTACGCTTGCCGTTTCAGTGAAAAAGAAGATTAGACTTGTCAAGACAGATTCAATACAAACCACATCAAGCCTTGTCTGAACTCAGATCAATTCAAACTTTGTTGTAAATATTGCTTGCGTACACCCTACAATCAAGACATCTTCACCTTTTCTTACTTGCGCTTTCATCAACAGTGGGCCAGCTACGCTACATGTAGCGCTAGCGTAGCGTAGTGTTAGCTTATTAAGCTACGCTACCATAAAGCTACTGTTAGCGCTGATTTTTGACAACTAACGCTACAGGATTTTGAAAAAAAAAATGTAGCGTTAGTGTAGCGTTAGTTGAGCCCCACAAAATACAACTAACGCTAACCAAATTTCCTGTTAGCGGTGTTGTAGCGGTGTTAGTTGTCAAAAACGCTACGCTAACCAGTAGTGTA
>LAVV01008579.1:8598-21902 GCA_001263375.1 Puccinia sorghi
CCTTATATTTGTGTAGACTATTAGAGGGGCAGGTCTTTCAAACCCAACAGTTGTAATAGATTTAAACTATTTTAGCAGTTGATTTCCCCCTCAGAGGATCTTTACCAAATATTATTATTTGTCCCACAGGAGTCTCACTCAAAAATCATCTTTGCCATCTTTTACCTGACAGGAGCCACAAGCAGTTGGTCCATCCCTTTCACCAACAGGGTACTTGCAAACAACCTGGCCTACCCTGCCACGTACAACAACTTGTCCAAACGGTTTATGGTGTTGTACTTTGACTCGGAAACAAAAGCAAGGGAGTGGGCACTGCGGGCGTTGAGGCAGACCAGTTTGGTGGTGGACTCACCCACAAATTTGTGAACCTAGCCTTGGAATCAGGTTGGGAGCACCAAGACTCATTGTTAAGGCCTGTTCTTGGAGAGGGGGGCGGTTCTGGGGTTCTGGTAAATGGGTGTTTTTGTCTGAGTATGTAGATCACAGGATGAGGAGTCATCCCCCGTCCCCTGGCACATGTCACCAGGGGGTTTAAGTACAACTGGGCGCTGCAGGCACTAGATCATAACACTCATCAGTCTCTACACTCAGGGCCTAAAGGATGACATCCAACTGGTGTTGATCCTAGGGAGGATAGAGTTCTGCACAGTGGCAGAGGTTTCCAACTTGGCCCTTAGTATTGATGCAGAAATCAATGGAAATGAAACAGCTCCCTAACAACCAACAAAAGCAAGGTGGACACTGACATCATGGACATCTCCGCATTCCACGGCCATCTTTCTGATATGGATAAAACGTGCATGATGTGGGACAGCCTATGCTTCAGGAGCAGGAACCAAGGCCACTTAGCCTGGGACTGCCCAACGAAAAAGGGAAAAGGTGGCAAGATGATCCAAATTGCGGCAATGGAGGATCAAATCAGGCTGATGGGATTGCAACATTTAAAGGAGGCTGGAAGGAGAAAACAAGCGGTGAAGGGAGAGCAGATGGGTCAAAAATGGAGGCACTCAGGATTGAAGGATGTGCCTTTCCTGAGCCCAGCAAGGTTATGTTGTATTGGTGCTAGTCAAGTGTTATCTTGGAAAAATAAAATTGAACCCCGGTGCTTTAGTTCCTGCACCATTGCACTACCTAGAGCCACACCCAAAATCCCACTACCCACCACACATTCCCACCCATGCCTGAGTAATTTCTAAGTCCCCCCCCCAGCAGGTGCAGGACCCATTTCCAGGAAAGATTATTTCCTGATTTTGGGTCCTGGGGCCCTGTCAGGGTTAATCTCTGAGGTGACTAGCTCTGAATCTATAGAAGCCTTCTCAGCTTCTTCCTTCACGGATAGAGTATTTAATTTTGACTTTTCACAGGGAGATAAGCCACACCTCTTGCTCTGAGGGGCCTAAACAGTAGTTCACCTAGCGGTTTGGATTGGATAGTTGGATGAGGAAGAGATGAGTATAAAACAGGAACTTAATTTTAAGGATCCTTAAGGTTGGTTTCGTCAAAGTTAGAAAGGAAGATGAGTTGAGATATATAAAAGCCCCAATAGCCGTGTTCTGACAATGTAGGCGGGCCTGTTAGGTTTTCTCTTAATAACTCTGAGGTTAATCTTCTCTCTCCGCGATACTTTCTAATATTCTATTTCTCTTACCTGTCTACTTGAATGTCACAGGTCTTATTGTCTGCTTGCGGCGCTGTCCGGGTTAACCACAGGAATAGCCGTGGGCTGACAGGCCCTGCCTTTCTGCCTTCCAAACCCCTCCAGGAGAGGCAGATTTAGCTGCAGGAGCAGCGGCAGAAGCCTTTTTAGATGGTTTCTGCCAATAGCCATCCGCACCCACCGGAGTTTTTCTTTTCTACACGCACCCACAACCACCTTCTTTTTGAAAAAATCCTCCACATCTGAGTACTAAATACAGCGGCAACGAGGAAGCCAGCAACAACAAGGGAACCAGCTGCAACGTGCTACAATTGAATTATCTGGGGCAATTCAACAGTTGTTCTTTTTTCTTTTGCTCATCCAGGATCTGTACACCTACACCTTTTCCTGAATCAACCCACACATGGTACTCTTGAACACAAACTACAAAAATAGTACAAGCTAACCCTGCTGCATGTAATCAGCCAGGCTGTGACAAACAAGACATTATTTTTATTTCTTCCTGCTTCATGATACACAAAGACAACAAAGGTTATCTCTCTGGGCTGTGAACAATCTCCACAAGAATGTCTGACATCCTGAGTGTATCCCCAAGGTTTTTATTACCAACAGCAACACCACCCTAAGCTAAAGCTATGCTTTAACAACCATGTTTCCCAATTCCAACACCCATCTTTGTGCTTGGCACATCAATAAGAACACCAGCAGGAACTGCAAGAAACACTCTCCACCTGGGAAGGAAGCCTCATGGCAGGTATTTATCCACCCACTTTCTGCTTGACCAACTTACTAATAGTAATTTCTCCTTGGGCCAACTTAGAGACTGGTCTAATCAATCCCTTCATATTTGTATGTTCTTTCCTCATAAAACTTGCTTGTTTTTATGTATTCTTGATGCTCTTAGCAGCCCATGCTCCTGCGCGCATGATTGCGGTCACCACGCAAGGGCAAGCTCCCTGCACCAAGTTGTTTTTCTAGCTACAAGAGGAATAAGACAGAGTGTTGGTCCACGGTTGGTTGGTTAATGGATGATCAGAGACCAGTTTTTGGATGTCCGTGTCCAGATAATAGCAAACAAAACAATTACATAGAAAATAAAACAAGTTGACGTCGGATGATCTAAACGACTAGCCAGCAAAGTAGTTTTTTGCAACTCCAGGCTGTGTTCTTCCACAAGAAATCTAGACTCTGAAAAGGGGGGTGGGGGATACAACTGCGACATAAAGAAAATGTGGGCATTCTAGACAGGAATGGATCATGTTAACGTTAATCAAGTACGTGACGCCGCATTCGGTTCCTGATGAGTTGAATGAAAGCGTTGGGAGAGGAAGAGAGACTCTAGTAGTACATCCCGGCTGGAAATAAGACTCGCGTTGTGCCCCCTGCTATTCTTGTTCAGTATCATCGGCATCTTTCATCTTTCCAAGATGAAATTGGAATGATTCTGGGATCGTACCATCATGGAACCAACTTCTATAGAGGATTGGAACCTATCATCACATCGTAAAAGAAAAAAAAAAGGAAAAGTATCAATTTTTTTCTTTGAGTTTTATCACAGCCACAAAGCTAAAACGATGAGCAGAAGATCACTCCAATTAAGAAAGGTTTGGAAACCGTATTAAAAGAAATCAAAAATAGGACCCAACAGCTTGAGAGAGTGGGATTGGAGCGGGGTGGCCAAGTGCCTGATTTGTCAGTCGATCTGCGAAGTCAATCACCTGGAAACCAATTCAAAAAGAAAAGAAAAATCCATCAGAAGAAAACATTTAAACCCTCTGTAGTGCAAGCATAAAAAAAAAGCACACGCGAAGCATAGGTTTTGGATTGCGATGACCTAGGCGAGAAGATTCATCGTACTCGGCCAACATCTGATCGAGTTTGCCGTAGCGCATGACGGCCCTTTTAGCGGGGGGCAATTGTAATGCAGAAGAGGTGGAGGAAGCTTGATCTGTGGAAAAAGTAGTAGGGCAAGTTGGGGGGATCTCGATCTTGGGCGGCTGTAGCCAGGACTGTCGAATGGCATTCCAATCGTTTACCGGTCCTGTTTTCCGCTCAGGTTGCGCTTGATTCGTTGAATGCCCACCGGTGCCCGTCTCGATGGTCTTGTTGTTGTTGTCTGTCTGATGAGTCATCTTGAGGAGGTTGATGGTCAGTCGTCTCTGGCCATTATTGTTCGCAATATGTCTGTTCCTCGTTGGCCGAGTCTTCCTTCTCTTCAGTGTGGCTTTTGTCTGCGCAATCTGTGACAGGCTGATGACAGCCCATGTTAGGCGGCTGTCACTCTACTGACACCCATGTGACAGGTCAGACGATGACCCTGCCATCATGACCAGGCACAGCCAACAAGCCACCATCAACCTCGCCAAGCACTCCAGTGGATAAGACATCGATGAACTGCTATCATTCCAAAATCCACATCGAAAAACAATAGGAGAGGTGCCTGAAAGTCCTTTCAGAAACCATTGATTTTTTCCATTCGCAGGCGTCAGATGAATTGGTGCTTGCAGCTCAAATCGATTAAGCGGAGTGATGGCCAGCGGAAAATCAATTGAATTCCTGGGAATCGATGAAGGAGAACTCCTCAAGACATACAGAATATCCACGTTAAAGCCTACCATATGGGAGGATATAGATCCTTCTGCTGCTGCTGCTGCTCAAGATTTAAAGACCTCCAATGACTCAAACTCCTCCAACGCCGAAGATGATCCATTAGGATTGTTAAGAGGCCCAATATTGTCAGTCATATTCTTGTTTTCACTTCATCTTCTCTCTGGTCAAGTCCAGCGCTTAATATCAACTGTGATTCTTCTCAGAACGAATGTATCTGGAGACCTTCGTTGAGTTATACTCATCTGGAAGACCTGGGTTACAGGAGAAAATCTAAAACGTAAATATATCTGTTTTCCAGGTGCAACTGTTTCGCCAACCTCAAAAACTTTCGACCCCAAAATATTCTTATCCACGGTGCATCCCAACGCAGGCTTCAATGATTTGAAAAAAGGAGGGACTAGATTGAGAGGTGAGCGAGAATCCCCTTCATAGGGTTTAAAGGCCAAATTTTAATTCGTCCGCGTTTCGCTTTTTCCTTGATCAATTTTTTTCCTGTAGAAAGATTGGAGCAGAAAAGCGATGCCTTGAAATCATTGGTCGAGAGTGAATTCGATCGCTTTGTCGCTATCAAAGTTTCCAATGAAGGTCAGTTGTCCCTACCTGACCTCAGTTGAATAAGCTCAAATAGGTTTAATCAGAGGCTTTTTTTTCTTACTCATCTGATTGCCTTAACTGGTACAGGTGTCTACGAGCAAATGAAAGCAGGCCCCTTAAGGCCAGAATGTGACTATGGAACTGCAGATCTGAAAGAGTCACTTCGCCGTTAGTCTTCATCCAGACTAAAGCAATACTAATTTCGTGACTGGAACTCCGCTGCTCAACGATCCACCGTTTTTTTTCGTATCCCCCGTCGATTCAGTTGCTACCTCTAAGGCCAATCAGGTATATGCGCCCCTCTTGGAGAACCGAAAGAAGGCGGAACGCCTCCGAAGTACACTTGGTGTTTTTGAGCGGAGCAAGTTTTTTTTTAACCTGCCTGGCACCCTCATTGAGGCCATAGAAGCCGTCAGTGCTCCTATTGATCCATCTTTTCCGTCCTGATCTTGTTCATCGCGACCTAAATTTTCTCAATTTATGATTACGTGTCCAGGAAAAGTACGACGCGTTCCTCTTGGCTTACAAGCGTGGAGATAACATGCTGGATTCCCGGCCGGGGCAAGTCTTGAATCTACCAGCCCCTAGTAACCCTGAGGAGCTAGCACAACAAAAGAGGATCTTCGACAAAGTCTGGCTGGAGGTCCAAAAGGTGGTTAACGACTTCAAGTCCAAGCTTCTCACAAAGCTGGCTACCTGGAGTGATTCCTCAAAGCCTGTTGAGGAGATCGAAAAAACGATCGAGTTGAGTCACGTGTCATGTGGCTCGTTGATGGAGACCTTTCATCCGAGTATTCTTGTAGCAGCCTGAATCTGACTTACCTGTCATTTGCTGATGTTCAAATAGGATAATATTGGAAATAGATCCGGTATCTGATCCCGCTTGGGCTTTCTGCGAACATCAACACAAATTAATCATAGACAAGCTAGTGCCCATGTTCAATGATGCCAGTACAAAAACAAGAGGTTCAACTTTTTTGGTTTTGCCATTGGCCACAAGCAAATAACTAACGCAAATCTATCCATTCATATCTCTCAGCTATCACTCAACAAGCAAGCTCGAAAGAATTTTCTGAAGAGGACTTGATTGAGGATTTGCGCGGCTGTTTGATTGCAATCGAACCGGCTTCCATGATGGTACCTGATGCCATTGCAAAGCGTGCGATAGGCTCTGAGGTCTGGTGTGCAATTCTCGAATTGATCCGGGTTTCATCTCAACTATTGTCCAAGGAACTTTCGGTTTACTGTCATGTTGTGAACGGCTATCTGAGTGGTAAATACCAACGCGTGAGCTCTCATGCATCTCAAAGATACATCTCGATGTTTGGCATGTTACACAGCTGATGCATTCATGGTGGATTTCGAACTCAGGCTGATGGCAAGCTGCGCAAAGATACGAGGTCTCGAAGACAGATAGCCTGTAAACAAATGATTACCGAAATCATCCTTCAATACTGTAGCTTATTATCAGAATTCTTCTTCCTCTCCTCGGATCCCAACTCTGCATCACTCCTTTCACCCATCACACATTTATCGGAATTTGCACCCAAGTATGCAAACTCGGTCCAGGCGGCTTATTACCTGCGCCAGCTCCTCGACCATCTCACCGAATGGGCCCATGAATTTATGAATCTTGAGCTCCCCAAGGAGAGCCTCACTTCTCTGAAAGAGTTTCTTGAGACTGCGGGTTACAAGTTCTTATCTACTTTAGCTACCTATTGGGTCAGAGGTGTGCTCCTTCCTAATTTATCTATTCTAACATTGCGTTGGTTAACATTCATATTCTTGATCGCCCAGAGGCCAAGATTTTCCATCTATTAGAAGATTGGGTGCGTCCTGAGCGCAGCGAAGATGAAAACCATCCCGTCGGGACAACAATGTACTTGAAGCGGATGTACACCTTTCAGCGATACATGATGCTGAATTCTTACTGTCTGGCTGGAGGTAACGAGCGGGCTGGGCTTCAGATCATGGGGAGCCAGGGCCCCACTGATCAATCAGCGAGCAAATCCAAAACTAACGTGGGTTGATAGGGTTGATATTCAGCCTAACTGGACTTATCCGGATTCTAACTATTTTGTTTTGAATTCTCTCAGAGGAACTCGATCCCTGCCACTAATGCCAGGAAAGCCCTGGCTGCCTTCCTCGATGGTCTGTACGGCTTCTTGGATGGCTTGGTGCACATTGCATTCACGTCTGCGAAGCCCAGACCAGCGTTACCTGAAGCTGACGCATCCTCAAGCGAGCTTGCTTTCACCATTACCTCGCCGGATGACGAGTTGGCGGCCCACCTAGAGTCAAAAAATAAGTCTGACGAAGAGGAAATCGTAGGTTCTTTGCAGCATTTTTCGTTTTTTCTTCTTCTTCTTCTGCAAACGCTACTTGTCCTCATCCCCTTTGCAGTGCTTCTGCTTGGGTGTCAGACCATGATTGGGATAGATGTGCAGCAAGTGCTGAGCCCCTTTGGTCATATTTTACACAGGATATCCGACTGTTGTTGACGATCAGTAATTTGTCAAATTTCACTACGGTTTATATCCCGCGGCTATTCAAACAGTTCTCCGAAGGATTCTCTATGGACATGGCTAACGACTTACAGGTAAGTTGTCCCTTTGGACAGTAGTTGAACAGTTTCTGAGACATGGTCATCGGGAATGATTTTAGTTTGTGCCGGCTGACTTGTTTCTCTCTTCGTATTTTTCTCATTCTACAGACGTTGATGGATGTGCTGGAGCAATTGGACGCACTTTTACTGGGAGATTATATTAAAAGAAAGGCCGAGATCCTGTCCGAGATCATCCAGACTGGCGTCCTAAGTGGCAAAGTTGATTGGCTGACAGCCCCGAAGCCTACTGGTGCGTGATGTTCATCCTCTTGTAAACGATTTGATGTTAAATTGCAGCCCTCCTTCTTTTTCTTTAAAACAACACAGGTGTCAACTCGTTCGTCTATGATGCGCTCTTAACGCTAGTCTTGGTCCACTCGCAAGTGACGAGCTTAGTGGGGCCCGTCCCCTCTAGCCAAAGCGGTGGTGAATCACTGGTTAAAGTTGTGTTATCTAAACTGGTTGAAGAGCTTGCGCAGGAGTGCTTGAAGGCGTTTGGGAGTGTTGAGAAGTTTGGGATTGGTGGAATGCTACAGGTGAGTGTGATGTGCGCGGAAGAAGAGAGATGAAAGATTGCACACATGATCGACATGGAATTTGATTGAGATGATAGGCGACATTAGAGATCGAGTTTATGCATCGCACCCTGTCGGCATACATCACACCAGAGGCGGACTTGAGCATGCAAGGGATCTACCAGAAGATTACGAGTGCTTATCAGCGCGACCCAGGCCATGGGGAACAAGGGGAGGGCGCCAATAACGAGCTTCAGAAGGAGCTGGAGGCCTTGAAGCGCACCCTCCATCTCAGTCGTCGCACCACCGCACTCGCCTTCGTCTGCTTTAAGAAACCCAAGTCCCCCCATACTGCTACCTCCTCCACTTCCGCTAATGAAGATCTCACCGAATCCTCGATCAAATAGGTCGAATTGTTCCCGCTTTCTCCTCCCGCTTTGTCGCATCATCATCATCATTATCTTTGCGCTTTCTTTGTTTAATCATCTTATCCTATTTCTTCATAATAATCGGTCGTTGTTTGATGTTGTTGATCTTGAGCAAATGAAGTGTTTGTGGACTGACGAGTTAGCTATGCAAGGGATTGATATAGCCAAATTCTCGTGCGGGTCACATCGACAGTCCGAATTAGTATATCGGCTAGTATGACCGCCTCTCATGTGGTGCGCGGTAGAGACGGGTTCGATTCCCGTATTCGGAATGTGCTTTTAATAATTTTTATGGTGCCCTTCCCGACGCCCATTCCCAGATTTAGCATTTCCAAATCTCAAACCTAAATCTTATAATTTGATGGTGGGAACCAGGATGTCGTTGATTTTTAACACCAAATAATGTTGGGTATTTAGAAAAATGTGAACCAGGTTTTGGATTTTTGGTGACGGGAAGACCTCCAATGAACATGGAAAACGGGGCAGCCAATTTTACTTTGGTGCTCGTGACTCACCGTGCATTCTATTGGTGTTTTGCTTGAGTGTTGAGGTGGGAGTGATGACGTCATAGCGCATACAGAGGAAGTCTTGTTTTAGTCAGTTGACCATTTCCCTAGAAAAACTAAAACACAACCACAAAGCCATCTGCTTCCTTCAAACTGGCATTCGTAAGACTTAACCGCAACAAGAACGTCTATCGGCGTACCGCCAAGCAGCCTGTCATCGATGTCGATTCAGACTCATCAGCATCGGAGCAGACCCACCAAAAAACTAGAGACCATCTTAAAACACCCATCTACAGAACCCACAAGCATCACCAATTCACCGTCCTCTCCATCGACTCGGATACAGAATATGCCCCTCAATCTCCATCAGCTCACAAACTACCCTCAAAGAAAACCTCTCAGGTCCACCTAGTTACACCTATCCTCAAAAATCACCATCAATCACCAACAAACAATGATTCCCCACTTCAACTCAGTCGGAGGCTGTCTCGCTCATCAAACTCCCTCGATCAGAAGACCGCAGATCAATCAAAATCAAAGCCTGCGGAAATTCTTAAGCCGAAACTACGTCATAGAGCCATCTTTGTCAGAACATTACCACACTCGCCCGTCGTGGTCATCCCTCGAATCTCGAGAAAAAAACTCGCTTCTCAACTAGTCCCTCCTCAATCACCCGTACAGGAGAAACCCAAATCATCTACAACTAATTACCCTTCTCCTCAGATTAATGCACTCACCATTCAACCACCCACGGTTCCCGTTCCGCGTCAGGTACGCGGTCGTATGTCCATGGTAACCGGTTCAGCCCGAAGAAGTCGCTACCTGAATGTACTTCAGCATCAAAAACATACATCTGCTCCTTCCCCTCTCAAGCCTCACACCCCTCAAACTCCTCGCCAACTAATTACCCCGATCTCTGCCTATAAGCTCCCAAATCACTCTCCATTGATATGCCATCACCAAATTGGTAGAACTACTTACGCACATCGACCCATCAACGATGCAATCCCAAGTCTTCTGAAGATTTGTAATCAGACTCAAATTCTCAACTTTACAACGACGGTTGAAAATATTGAGAAAAGTGTAGTCTCGGATCGTCTCTCCAACCTGCGCACGAAAACTAAAGGAACTTGGGAAAAAATCGGCGAAGCAACCTACTCGGAAGTGTTTTGTTGGTCACCTAAACAGCTTGGCAATTTGCAAGATAGAGGTGACCCAAACACTAAGAACTCCTTGGAGTCCAGGATCGTGATAAAAATTATTCCGATCAAAAGGGCCAAGAAATCCTCCTTTGCGGCCCAAGCAACTACTAGCGTGATCAATCTCAGTGGGAACCCAAATCTTGCTGACGTTGACGATAAAAGTTTGGATAACGAATTTCCGTTGGAAACAGATTGCATGGATGCTGAGAAAGAAATTAAACTAGCGAAGTTGCTTGGCTCCAAGTCAGCCGAAGGATTCATCGATTTTAAAGGGTGCAGATTTCCCTTCGATTTCATGCGATTATTCATCATTATCATCACTAAATCTATTTGTGTACTTTCATTACCCATCTTCCACAATGCCATTTTATCCCCCGCAAAAAAAAAGATCATTCGTGGTTTCCGGTGAATATCCTCGAGTCTTGCTACGGGAATGGGACAAGTACCGAAAAAAGTTCCCCAAACAAGCTGAAAACCCAAGGCCAGGTAATTCAGTTTTCCTAGCTACACCTAGTTGTGAATTCCTAGGCCCAAAAACTAATCTTTGTTTTCACTTGTCTCAGGGAAGTTTTCTGTCACGCAGTTGTATTGTTGTTTGTTGTTTGCACATGCTGGCAAAGATCTTGAGGCTTCGAGCTTGGTTGGATGGCAACAAGCTGCTAGCATACTTGAACAAGTCTCCCGAGCCCTAAGTCAGGCTGAGGATGAATACGAATTTGAAGTAAATCCCGCTCACCTCTTGCCCACCTTTTTTCATAATTTAACTTGTATCCCCATTAAGTAGAGTAATGCTAACTTGTTTTTTTTCTGCCTTTTTCAAAGCATCGAGATTTGCATTGGGGAAACCTTTTGATTCACTCGACGGAACCGCCTCGCCAAATAAATCCCACTCATCAATCGAAAACTCGAGGCAAGTTTTCAGATGAAGACGTAGGAAATTTGACTAATTCATTGCAGGGAATTGGATTAGATAGTCGTTCTTCGACCGCCCCCGATCCATTGAAACCTGAGGCGAGTGGCATTGGAGTTTCCATAATCGATTACGGATTGTCGAGAGCAAAGATAGTCAATAAGAAGTCTCGCAGTGCTTATCCTCACGTTAAGAGAGGAAGCACACTCACGGTAGAAGACGATCAAGAAATCCTATGGACTGATCCTGATGATGACATCTTCGGCGCCGTGGGTAACGATTATCAGTTCAATTGTTATGACTTAGTCAACCTTACCAGGGAAAATAAACCTTGGTCTGAGTTTAATCCCATCAGTAATGTCATCGTGAGTGGTAATAAGTGTTTTGGATTGTATCGTAATCACTCAGATTGATTTTTTTTTCTTCCCAAAAATCCCCCCCCCCCCCATAAAAAAAGTGGCTGCATTATTTGACGAAGAAACTAATCGAAGAGAAATCAATAGCTACACCAGCTCACAACCCAACTCCATCAGCGACTGAACAAGACCGAATGAAATTGATATCGACAACGCGAGTGAAAAAAACGGCTACCAACGCAAAGGAGAAAGGCAAGCAGGGAAGACATAGCAGCAACCCAACCATCAGAGGCTATGAAAATAAAGCGCGTCAAGCATGCGTGGACGAGAGTAACGAGGATCACAATGAGAAAGAGAACAGTAAGACAAATATTGAACGGGAATGTTATGAGCTACTCGTCTTATCGCAACGGTTCTTGAATCAGCTCATCCAGCTCAAACTGCAGCGTATCCATGAAGGCAAAAAGCGTGACGCGGATGGATATTCTCGGAACTATGAAGCAAACAGCCAACCCAACGGCCGCAAATTTAGGAATGAGTACAATGATTATGAACCTCGGCAATCAACCAGGCTTCCTTCGAGCTCGTACGACTTCCTCCGAGAAGGCTATGCGGACAATCATGAGCAGGCAAATAGCCAGCGAGTGAACGACACCAACTGCGTAGACGAGCAGAGAGAGAAGCTGGCCCTATTTCGTGAAGCTTTGGGAGGCGCGACTAATAGCACAGGTGATAAAGTGGAACTGACCTTGTCGATGGAGAAGACGTATTCCCTTGCCAACCAACTCCTCATCAGCCAACTCAATTCCAAAACAAAGAAAACTAAAAACTGTCGCGCTCTTGTAGAGCCGCTTGTTGTTCCCTCTTTCACTTCCTTCTTTCTCACTTGGTTTCGCACTTGTAAATCTCTCTATTCCATCGGCTGCTCATAGGCTGCTTGATGATTCCCTCCCAATTCAAAGAAGACAAAACAACTATCCTACGTTTTTTCTTTCTTGTAACATCATTCTTTTCATTTTTTTTGTCGTTGCTGTTGTTATGTTGGTCTATCTGTGTGGAACTTAATTTCTCTTGTGGGGGAGACAGGGTCACGGCGCTTATAGAGGGGCAACACAATAAAAATCAACAGTAGAGTAGCTGTATTGGAAGAACTCCCTTACAAAAATTTCGCGTGGAGTGTGCTAAGATTTGGAAACCCTCAATGACTATGTGCTCACACACACTCACAGAAATTCATCAACCATCACAATCAAAAAAAAAAAAAATCTATGGACTTGAGCATTTTTTGTGGACAATTAAGAGGCCCATTTTCATGGATTCTGGAGCCGCTTTTGAGGGCATTAGGTCTGGTTGCCTGTCAGCCGAACATAATTGATTTACATGGATGCACCACATTCCCCGCAAATCACCTCTCCCTTCAATAATTAATGGTCCAAGGAGACTACTTTCAGGATGAGAAAAATAGTCCCACTCTGATGTGGCATATCGGGTCTCTCTCCAGGCTATGTGTGTTGTAGAGTTGACAAAAAAATTGGAATAGAGAATGTGAATGGAGGATAGTCTTGAAGGTTTTGGGATGGGTGGTTATGCCTTTTGGGCACTGGGTGTACATTTCTTATAGGAAAGAAAAATTATGAAGAAAAGCAGAACAAATATCCCAGAGGGGTCTTCTGTAAGCAGGGCGGTTTTGCATAAAGACTAGATGAAACCAAGTGTTGTGAAGTCTGTATAGACAAGGTGGCAGCTGTGGGTCTCAGCAAGCAGTAGGTGCCCCTGATGGCATAGTATACACGGAAAGCTGAGGCCGACCAAAGTAAACAAAGGAAAGTATTTCCAGGGCTTTTGTTTGGCTGAGCGGGTTGACTTTTGCTTTTGTCAGCCAGAATGAGCAAACTTTTGTTAGCGGCGGAGAGAGTAGGGC
>LAVV01008590.1:0-13277 GCA_001263375.1 Puccinia sorghi
TTGTTTAAGCAGATGCAATATCCCTTATGGTAGATGCAATATCATTTTTGGTAGATGCAATATGAATTTGGGTAGATACAATCCCAGTTTTGTCTGATGTAATATCAGATTTTTTCATCAGATTTAATGTCAGATGTGATAATCTGATACAATTATGTTGGTAGTGATTGTAAACCATACCGTGTATTTCAGCAGCTTTGAAATACTTCCACACCCAACTCTATTTAGTTGTGGCATTGGAGGTTCCAGAAGCTGGGGTTATAGTTTTGATGTCGCTTTCAGAGGAGCTTGGGCTGGAGGATTGCGTAGGGTGATTTTTGGAGGTCATTTTGTGTTGAGATAGTAGAAATTGGTGTCTCTGTTGCACACATGGGTGAGAGCCGACAACTGCTCTAGCAATTCGGCGAGTCCCGGCTGACCCGGAAAAAAGGCCGGATCGGGTTGCGGACTAGAATGACCCGGACCCGGTAGGCCGGGTTGCATCCTCACGGCAGAGATCTTCTCTCTCCCGTCTATGTAAGTGTTTTCCCTTTCTCACCTTTTTCCTTGTTTCTCTCTCACTTCTTAGAACCCATCTGTGAGCTAGATAATTGTCCTTACACACGGAGATCCTCTCTCTCCCGTCTAGATAATTGCAATTCACCCCCCGGTTGGTTCTAGAAACTACTGCGTCCCGCCTGTCGCTTCCCACCCATAGCCAAGTGAGGGATCAAACCCTTACACTTTCCCAATGATGAGTGAAAATAGTCATGCCCGATATTGGCGCTGATCCGGATGATGTAGTAGATGTGTAGTGGCCCATTGCCAGCTCTCACCGGAGCTTGGATAGCTTAGCTCGAATTGCCAAGCCCGTTGCGCGACTACTGCTCTCAGACTCCTCATGAAGTGCACACGCCAGTTATTAGCGGCTCATGCACTTCCGCCATTTTGATCAGGATGCATTGCGGGAAAATTATACTTTCGATAGGAAAATTATTACCCCTTCCAACGCGTTCACCTGCTTCTTCCCATTGAGTGAGTCTCTTCCATCAGTAAACTCCAAATTAGAAGACGCGCTTCATTCCATCTTCAGCCGTCTTCCCTCTGTCTTTCCCGTTGAAATATCTCATCCACTACATCATCAATTTATACCAACGGAAAATCGTATTGCCATTCTTGCTGGACAATGGTGCCCATGTCTTTGATTCCAGGGCGTCGCGCATGCTCAGAGGATACTCTACCTTCCTCATCAAATCTTAATCCTAAGTAAACTCCAAACATCATTTTCTATCACGCGTCCTCCTATTTAATACTGACCATAGGCGCATGCTTGCACGCAGCCCCGCCCCTTCTTCTTCACGCTCATACGCTGCAATTGAATTTCCGTCTGGAGTCGACCCTCAGATTATTTCACTCAAGGCGGGAGATGTGGTCAACCTGCCACCTGGGGTCGAAACTGGCTCTTGCCAAGCCCACTGCACTGTCGCATCCGGCTCAACACTCCCTGAATCTGGCGCGTCAGCGGTGGATTCGATCGAAGATATATCCCATCGCACCCCACTGGATCGCAGGATTTCACTCCCGCTCCTCGGCATCGATTTAGGTCGGTCAGGACCATCGTATGGCCAGACTTTGAAGAGAATGAGCGTCGCGGTTTATGGTCTTGCGAGCGATGCCTTCGACGCGCAGGATAACCACGCCATGAGTAGCCACAGCAAGAGGCCGATAGCCTTCCCTCAAGACATTTCCACTGGCTATCCAGCACATTTTAGCCTCAAAACAACCGCGAGACCTTCTTTTACCGATGCAGAGCAATTTACACCTCAAAAATCAGTCACGCATATTGGGGGATTGGATGCCAACGCGGGTATCGCAGACACGAATCGGTTGGATACTGCCTTACCACCTTCACGTCAGTCTTCTGATACAACGGTCCAGCTTGCCTTTTCCACTCGCAGTAAATCCTTGCGGAGCTCACGACCGCCCCGCCTGAAAACCGAGCGTCATCAGTCATCTCGGAACGTGAACCTGCCTTTCAAAACCAACATCAAGTTTCCACTCAAAGGGCCCAAATTACCAGAGGAAGCAAGAAGCCATTCTGACTCCTCAGACGTTAATCATAATCTACATACGCCGCGACTTTCTTTGGATCTCACCTCTTTAAATTTACCTGATCAAGCTCTTCTAAGCCAAAAAAACTGGCACAAGCAGCGGCTGGTTATCAAGGAATTGATCGAAACAGAGAGACGCTATTTTGAATTGTTGAACCAGATTCACTCCAACTATATTTTACCCATTCAAGCTTCACAACAGCCCAATGATCATCAGGTAAGAAAATGCTCTTCCATTGCGTCAAAAATGCTCTTCTCATATTTTTTGTCCCGCTTGTTCTTCTATGCCTTTAGAGAGTAATTTTATCCAAGAAGACGACCGCCAACATTTTTTCCAACTTTGCCGCCATTCTGGGTCTGTCTGGTCAATTCTTGAACAGCCTGGAGAATTTAGGACAGCATCACCAACTATTTGAGGAGTCTTCTTTTCCACGGTCACTGACGACGCCACCTGTAGGTGGATATCACAAAAGACAGCCGCTACCCTCTCTCAAAACTTCCACCTGCGGGATCAAGAAACTGAATATTGGAGAAATATTGCTAGAATTCTTACCCTTTTTCAAACTGTATACAACCTTTACTAGCAACTTTTCTGTTTCCCAGTCTACCCTTCAACTTCATTCGGCCAAACGTGGACCCAGTCCAGCATTTGTGACGCTCTTGGAAGATTGCCGTGGACGCGGTGTTGACAGTGGTTTAGGATTAGCGCACATGCTCCTCGGCATCATTCAACGCGTCCCTCGCTACGAACTATTGATCAAGGAGCTGGTAAAATACTCCGCAGAGACCGCTTGCGACCATCGGCAGCTCCAGTCGGCCCAAACTATGGTTGGGTGTGTTGCGAGACGCTTAGAAATTGGAATGAACGAGCAAGCGGCGACAAAGACCATCCTCACTATCCAACGTGCCATGGAAGGTCTGGCATTCCCACTCGTCATTCCTAGTCGAAAGCTCGTAAAGATCGGCCAACTGAAAAAAATTGGCCGGAAGGGAGACTTGCAAGACCGCGTCTTCTTCCTCTTTAACGATTGTCTAATTTACTGTGGCATTCTCAAGAATGGAAATGTAGAATCTGTGGAAAAGTGGCTAGGACAGCTGACCGCAGCCTTTAACAACTCGAACCGCACCGACAGTCCTCCCACTGGCCCGGTAAATGTATTGACCATCAAACACATTTCATCAAGTTTCCTCCTGCCATTCACCCACACAGACGACAACTCTCCTCGTCTCATTTTTTGCCGCAAGATGGATTTGCATGATGTTACCACTGTTGGCGCAGTTGGTGGTCGCAAGAATGAATACTCTACCGGCTTTCAAATTATCTCCTCAGCCAAGAGCTTCGTTGTTTATGCCAGTAAGCTACCCGTGTCTAACTCTCACGTGCTCGGTGACTCACAGTTCTCGTTTCGCTTCTCTAGACAACGCCGAAGAAAAAGAAAATTGGATCTACAACCTGCGGGAAACCAAGAGCGAATTGCTCGACAGTAGAAGGACATTGTTCATCAAGGATGACTTCAGTCAACGCGAAAACGATGCACCCTCCAACAAGCACACATCTATTCTCGAAGGCCCCCCTTCTCGTGGTTACTCATGGCTTTCGCTTGCTTCCAGTGAGGATGATTCCAATTCATCAACTACCGGAAAACCGGCGGAAAAAACGCCTCAGAGATCGAAGGACATTAGCCCCTCCACCATATCTTTTCCCACCCGGCCGCCCAACTGCAAATCGCCGGTGAATGGCTCTGTATTCACCAAGCTCTTATCGCCGCGTTCCCGGCTATATTCTACTCCGTCCAAGTCTTCCATCTTCAATTGGAAGCCGTTGGTAAACTTGAGTTTTCCGCCTCTTGCCAATCAGATGACTCAAATCCTGGAAGGAATTCACGAAGCCCATGCTGGATCTCTAGCCGAGACCATCAGCCCACAAGCCGAACCCACTGCCTTAACCCCCGAACCCAAGAAGCTCTCGCCGACCAAACAGAATGACGAAATCCACCCCCCGAGGAAGCACATTTCAGTGAAACATGTTGCAGAGAACTATTGTGCGCCTGTCTGGGTGCCTGATAACCATGTAGATAGATGTATGGGCAATAGCTGTCAGGCCTGGTTTAGTGTTCTTAAGAGGAGACATCACTGCAGATTGTGCGGCGGTGTGTTTTGCTCTGGTTGCTCCTCCAGGGTAAGCAGTCATCTTTTATTCAATTCAGATGATGCTCCAAAAGAAGTTTTACTTTTTTTTTATTCTCAAGCTGACGTCCTCTGCCCGATGAATAGATATTTGTGATTAAGAATCAAGAACATGGAAACCTGTTAGCACGAGCCTGTGAGGCGTGTTTCGAGTCGGTATTTCTGGGTGTGCATGATGGGAGAAGCCAGCCAAGCAGGAGAGAGAATGGGGTGTACCGGCCGATCCTTTCGAACCAGCCGCAAGACGACCACGACGTGTTACTGCGTCGAGAGAAACGAGATCATCTGAGACATGCACATCGGCAAAGTCTGCCCATCGACATGGGCTCGGCGTATTTCCGTCACAGCAGCACCCTTGCCAATCTTGCACACGACGACCAGCAGCATCTTATCGTCTCCGCCGGGACAAGCGTTGCAGGTGACTCGGCGTGCGGCTTGATCACCTCCAAGGGTTTCGACGATCCCATCATCGACTCCTCATCTCTTGATCTCTCCTTCTCGCCCCGAGACTCTCGCTCCCACACCCCTGGCGCTCCCTCATGTCCTTCTCCCCCTCTCTCTCAGACTCACGCGCGTCAAAGACTTTCTAGCCTTCTCCACAGTAAATCTCGCTAACTCATTTCTCCATTCATCATTTACTTTATATTTGCCCAAATCAGTTCAATTTCGCTGTATTATGTGGCCTCTTTTATACCCCTCCTTTCCTCCCTCTCATTTTCTCGATATAATATTCATATTGTTCATGTTTGTCTCGTCTACATCGTTCGAGTTTTTTTTTTTCATTTGTCATTTTCCTCCCAATTAACTTGGATTAGTTTAAGTCCCCAGGAAATACACATTATTTGCTCTTAATGCCTGCTGGCTCAACTAAATTAGCAGTAAGAGCACCCTCAGATATACGTAATGAATTTGCAAGACTTTTGGGCACACAGTCGGACATAACCTCATATCACATGACCGGGCTGGCAAGATTTTTTCTTCTTCTTCTTTGTTTTAATACATATATGAGTGTTTTACTTGCAATGTTTCTCCTATGGGCAGTTCATACAAGATATCTTGGTCACTTCGCAGCGCGGATGGAATACTAGAAAGCAAGACGAGGCGGTGCTGATGACTTGCACTCATCTCTCTCTATTGTTGATACCATTGAACCCTCGCTCCTTTGCATTAGGTAATATCTTCTTGTTGTAACCGGAGCGCTCGATCACCGTCCAGTGGTGCGGCTTGCGAAGTCGATGCATCCATATCTACCTGACTGCCATTCATTGTTCATTACCGCGCCAAAAAAAAACATACGAACTGAAACTGAAGATTGGCTGTTGAGAGCCCTCTCCAGCCTTCCTGCTACAGCTCAAAGGGCATATCTTGATGTTTGGAGCACACCGAACAGGCGCCGCGGAGACGAACGTCTTTAACATCTGGCCTTGAGTGTGTTTTTTTTCTCCTCTTTTATTCTGCAAGGCGTTATAAGCGCGCCGTATCAGTGCAGCCGTTACATATTCGCAGTTCATTATCCTCTGTGTGTGTAACTCGCCCTTTTTTTTGGCTGTGTTGCAATCTCCGTGAGCGGTCTCCAGCTTGCAAGATAGATTGTATCCTTACATGACGGTGGTTCTTATAGTCAGCTTTCTACTCCACTATTACTTTTTTTATTCTTCTTGAGTTTCCGGGTCCATACATAGTCAAATCAACTGGCCATAAGCATCATATAA
Source organism: Puccinia sorghi (assembly GCA_001263375.1). Classification (NCBI taxonomy): domain Eukaryota; kingdom Fungi; phylum Basidiomycota; class Pucciniomycetes; order Pucciniales; family Pucciniaceae; genus Puccinia; species Puccinia sorghi. The sequence goes on from LAVV01008590.1 coordinate 5,990, forward strand.
CTGTGAATGAAATCCAAGTAGGCCGAATGGTGGGCATCTCTGACCTTCCAGATGACATTCTGGATATTATCCTCGGTCATATCTTGGAAAAAAGCACCAGTTTCCCGTCAATTCTCCCATGTTGTGAACCTGAACGCGCAGAATGGGTGCAAAGAATTTCAACCCACATGCGCCAGGTAGCTGGCTTGAGCCTAAGGCTGGTTTGTCGAAGATTATCTCGATGGCTTTGGGAGCGCCACATGTTTCAGATGCTGGTATTCGAGAATTCCTTCCAAGTGAACGCGTTCCTTGCACGCCTCGACCGAGCCAGAGAAAGTTCGTTGCCGATTCCAATGTGCCGCTATCTGAAGATCTCCAACCTCTGGACGTGGGGAAAGTTTCCGCCAAGCTTGAACCAGACCGTGTTTGCCAATTTGGACGCCTTGCTTGAACGATTCTCCGAGTCGATTGTGACACTGGACATTGGAGTTGTGAACTTCTTCACGCTCCCGAAGGCTACGATCGAGCGAATAGGGCAGATGAGAGACTTGCGTGCCCTCAAGCTTAGAATCACAGGCCGCAAGGGGACATCAAGCCGGAGAATGGCAGTCAAACCTGTTCCAGATAATCTGCCAAATGACTCAGATTGCCTTATATCTGTGCTTAACGGGACTCGAGGGCTGATTACCTCACTTGATTTCGCCGAATTCCGTCCCGTTTGTCCACCCACCATCAGTACGCCAAACTTGGGATCCGCCATCCATCAATTGACGGAGATGACAACTTTGATGCTTGACCACAAGATGACCGGAGACAACCTCAACGAGATCGTCAGTCTCTCGAGAAACCTACCAAACCTGAAGACACTTTCTATCGGCGGTGTCGGTTATGAGGGTGAAAGGGTTCGACCTTTGTTTGAAAGCCTTAGAGGACAACTCCAAGAAATCATCGTCAACGACGCAAGGGTCATACTTCCCATCATCGACTGCAGCTTTCCCAAGTTACGACTCTTCCGCGTGCACGACTGGGACAAAGCGGCGTGCTCTTGCTTGCTAAGAGGTAACATGTTCTGTTCCGCCCCGCTCCAAGTTCTCGCCTTGCACTCCTTCCCCTTCCATAAGACCAGAAGGGCCCTCCTCAACATTCCCTTTGATCGGCTCCCGCACTTGGAACGTATCGAGTTTCATTACTTCTCCACTCGATATTTTCCACCCAATGATTACGAGGACGCGTGTCGAAACCATGGTGTGAAGTGGGAGCATATTTACCATGATAACACTAAAAATGGTCTGCATTCCTTCTTTCAAATCATGAATACTGCAAAATTCTAGTCTAAGGGATTGGTAACTTACGCCCTTTACATTGCATACCATCAAAAGATTGAAATGGTTACGGTTTCCTCAGAAATTACCATGCTGAGACCTTGAAAAATAAAGCCTCTGCGTTGCACTTCGCGCTTGAATGCTCATCTCAGTATTTTAGAACATGAATGCGCAGCTGTTCTTTTTACTTCAGGAAAAATATTTTATTTGTATATCAGCCTTATGACCCACAATGATTTTTTATCTTTTTTTTAAAAAAAGTACCCCATCAATCAAGCACACGCTCGTAGGGTCACACTTTGCGACTGCTATACAACCACCAAAGCTCTCCTCTGAGCAACTCTTTAAATATTTATCACGCTGGTTTCCCTTGGTTGGTTGAATTGAAGTTCTCTCCAGTTGTGAATCTTACCTGATGCTCGCACATATACAAAACACGTTCAATTAAAATAACCAGCTATGATTTCTGCCGGCCTTGCCGCCATGTATGATCGATACTTGAGTTTATAGTCACTTTCAACCGGGCTGCGCGCATGTCAGGGGCCTCTTTCCCCATCCCTTATCTTGCAACCCAATTCAAAGACAACAGAGAGGGTGAACCTTGACGAGCTGTTGCCGGCATCTTCCATTCTATCATCTCACTTCCTGTGTTTTTTATTGTTCTCATGTTGTATTCTGGCCAGTCTGTTTCTTCTCTCTCGCAATCAATCGCCTGATTGCTTTGACTCTAATCTATTTCCGAGGGGCAGGGTCAACAGACTTAACTTATGCGCAAGTGCCAGGGACTACCCCCAGCGGTTGCTTGTTATCCCAAGCTCCCTCCATCCCACTGGCTCTACACATGGTTGTCGGACTGCTGGGTTGGTGCTAGAGTTTTTGAGAGGAAAAGATAAGGCTCAGAAGGGTAATTCTCGACCGTTCTGTTATCATCTTCCATGCTATCTCCCTTTCATGATTGCTTATCAGTGTGGTCATCTTGCATTTGAATTATTTATTCTTCCTTCCTGCTAACAAATAGCATCTTGACCTTCTTTTCAAAATCAAGTGTCAGTTACTCATCAGGCTCGCTCAACAGAGCGGATGGTCTATTAGATGTGAGCTCCAATGGACCTCCACATGACCGGTCTTTCACTCCGCCGCAGGATGGCAGGCTTGACGCATGAGAGTGTTTTCGAAAGCCAAAGATACCTACAAAGTCAAAGTGGCGATTCTCGAGCATCTATATGTCATTGTGCTCATACTTCCACTGATAGCCTGTTTTTCTCCGCCTTTACTGCCGTTTGTCATGTCTTTCCTCTTGTCATCTGATGCGTAGCCGAGTCTAGTCAATACTTTCTTGACCATCCTTTCAAAATCAAGAGCCTATAGCTTCTGGGTTATCGCTATAAGCAAAGCTTTCTTGTCTCTATCTCAGTAAAGTATCATCACGTCTTCCTAACTGCTGAGTGAAACTCAGAGGAACGTCCAAGTATCACTCGGCCGTTCATGACTCTATACTCAAATGAAGTCAGACAAATACATGTTAAGTGACAAAGAAATATTGCAACACATTTGGATTCTAAGAAGGTTGACGAGCGGAGCAGTTGGCCCGACAGACTGAGCAGATTGCAAATCTTGAGATGTCGACTTAACTTCATCCAAGCAGGCATAGACGGGCACTACGGCCATGTCTCATGGCTTTGAGGACTTGATAGCGTAGCAAGCTGGCCTGAGAGGGTTGGGTCAGTCATCGAGATGAATTTTGAGACATAAATAGAGCGGTATTCCTCCCATTATTTCCCCCCAGTCTTGCGATACCCGCCATTGCTCATATTGAAAAAGCCAACACTACTTCTCTATCAAAAAAATAATAATCAAAAAATCAAAACTCTTAAGTCTTTTCCTATTCCAACCGAGTGATTTCCAACACTAAATAAAATCCATTGGATTGTTTCCCTCGCCGAACCAAGGTTGCATTAATTGTCCCCTGTTGCATTGTGGGGGTTGAGAGATTTCTTACCGCCTGTCGGATAGTCTTGAAGCATGTCGAGTCATGAAGAGCCCCAAAGGTACGCTGTCCCATAAGTAGTACATTATTTCCCCCCATCTGTTAACCTTCCAGCTCACTTGTATTCAACCTTGAAATGTAGTTCTACACCCCCAACGGCTCCTTCCGCACCGGAGAAGAGCCCTTATGACACGATAACTATTGGTCGTTCAGCCGATGCTTCAGCTAATCAGCGAGCAACGTCTCTTATTGCTGATTTGAAGCGTCGATGTCAAGCGGGTCTCACTCCCCAATGCCGAATTTTAAAAGTCGACGGTCTATGGACATGGGGGCGGCTAAACCAATGCCACTTAACCACCAAGACGGAATTCAAGCATCTGGATTCTCTGCTTGACATCTTCTCTCAAACGATTGTTTGCCTAGATATCCAAGCAGTGAACTTTTTCACTTTGCCAAAAGAGACCATTGCGAAAATCGGAGGCTTACAGAATTTACAAACGCTGAGAATCCGGATTTCTTTTACCAAAGGATCATCTTTCAGAGGTATTCCCCACGATCCATCTACTATCCCGACCCGCCTCCCAACGGATACTGAGTGTCTGGCCGCTCTACTGAAAGCGGCAAGAGGTGTGACCTCTCTCGATTTAACCGACTTCCGTCCGGTTTGTTCACCGGAAAGCCTCTGTGTCCATCTTGGCAGAATTCAATTCAATGCGATCAGAAAGCTGAAGATTGACGTCAAGACTGAGGGAAATCTGACCAACGCAGGGATTGTAAGCCTATCAACAAGGCTGCCGAGTCTCACGACGCTTGAAGTTGGGGGTCTTGGTTACGATGGCAGCGCCCTCGTTCCAATTTTCGATATTATTAGCCAAAAACTAGAACAACTTGTAATCAACGACGCTAGGGTACTGCGACCTCTCCTCGAAATTAACTTTCCCAAATTGCGAGTATTGAAATTGCAAGACTGGGATGAGTATGTCAACGAATTTTGGCAACAACCGATGTTTTCGCAGGGAGCTTTGGAGGTCATCGAACTCCACTGCCTTCCTTATCATAAACGGGGAAATTCTTGCCTTCGGATCCGCCTGGACGAGTTGCCCAAATTGAAACGAGCGATATATCACGACGCCGTGAGGCACCCCCCGCCAGCTCATCAACTCCGGATGTGCCAGACTAAAGGTGTCAAGTGCTCCCTCCTCCCTCATCATAACGACGAGAATGCAGGTAAGTCGTAGAGCCCAGCCTTTGTTGCCCCCAAATAGGAATGTCATAAAAGGATCTAAACCTCAGATGTGATAGAAATCGGAGCTGATGTACGTACATGGGACTCTCCTTTTCTTAACACTAGGTCGCATCCTCGATTCCATTTGCGATTTGGCACAACTCAAGATATAAAAAGTTGGACGTCCGACTTTTCTTGTCTTCAGAGAGGATTCAATCTATAAAATAAAATGACATGCATCCCACGTAGCTTTCAAACGACATGAACCTCTAAGCCTTTTTTTTTTCAATGAATTTGCTGCTCTTTCTTGGGATACATCTTTCTGTGGCCTCAAGCTAGCTAGGATAACTATCAAATCAAAACTAAAGGATGCTTGCGAACTGGGTGACAAAAAACACGGCTTTGGGACAAAAACCGGGATTTTCCACGAATCCAAGAGCCCACAATCCCTTGGTTTTACACAAGGTGGTTTGGTAGGGGCTCACCGGGGTCCTCGTGAGCCCCACGACCAATGCGCCCATGCAAGTGGAACCCACGGCAATGAGTGGATGGACCAGGAGATTCTGGTCGAGCTCCTGCCGCAACCTGACGTGGGTTCCACCAGGCTTTTGGGCGGAGCACACGCGGAACTCCGCCCGGGGTGTGGACATTGAGAATACCTTAAGAGAAACAGGTGGAGTATGTGATTGAAAGCCTCATGATGGGCCTGTGCAACCCACAGTCAGTGGATACCCAGTTTTCCTCCCCATGTTTACTGGGTTTGACTTTGAAGCAGCTATTATAGGGGCAGCAGCTCATGATCACATGGTGCAGACGAGGAAGTTTGGACTTGAGAAATTAACGTGAGTTAAGGGGTTCTTTGGGGTGTGCTAACAGCTGATCCAGGCCTTTTGTGTGGAAATGCCTCCCCGGTGGATTGGTGCAAAAGGCTGAGCTGGACGATGACTCCTCAAAGCCCAATAAGAGATCAACTCCTGTTGATCCACACTGCAGCTGGCTGAGCGCGAAGATCCATCACAGAAAGTGATTGTCGAGATTGTGGTGTGGAAGTGGGAGGAAGAGTCCCTGAACGCAGTCAGTCGAGGTGTAGCCGGCCCCTGAAAAAACCCCGTGCTGACTGCTTCCCACTTTCCGAGCAACAACCACCATCAACTTACCCAATCCATAAGAGCCGCAAGAACCGGAAGACGACTGGCAAGCGATCCTGCAAAGAACAACCTCCCATCATCATCCAGGAAACATCATGCCCTTCGGCCCCACCTACGACATCATCAACACCCTCGCTCGATGGAGTCTCAACTCCTACTTCTCCGCCATCGTCATCTCAAACCCTCACCACATCCCCTCCACCGGACCATTGATCGTCGCTGCAAATCATTGGAATATGACCCTCGACGTAAATTATCTCCCCCCCAAAAAAATCAAACGCTTTTTTTTTATATTAACCATTTCGTTTTTCTTTTTCCATTCTAGCCAGCTATGTTGTCCACTAGAATGCCGCACGGAAGAAGGCTGCATTATTGGGCGAAAAACACCCTCTTCAAAAACCCCATCATCAACTTCATCTTGCTGGATGCGGGTAACATCCCCGTCGATCGAACCACCCGGAACAACCAGGTTTGGCCTACATGCCCCTCTCCTGAAACGTGTAATTCCTTAACTCTCTGCACATCACTATACAAGCTTACCTTCGTTTTTTTTTTATTCTGTGGGGAACGTGGGGCGTTATTAATCTCAAAGTTGCTGTTCAAAGGAACTTTCGACGTCTTGAAATTAGGCGAATGCGTCGCTTTATTTCCTGAAGGTACCAGCTATACTGAACCCAAGATAATCCAAGTGAAAGATGGAATAGCCTGGGTAAGCAAATTTTCACCTTATTGACCTAAAAGAAAAGGAAGTTGATTTATTCACAAGAACACTTTGTACTGTGTGAAACTAGACTGCCTTAGAATATGCGAAGAATTTGAGGCTAACAGGTCAGGAACTATCGGGCTCAGCAGGGACGGCGAATGGGCAGCGGATGGCCCCGGGGGAGGTGCAGGACGTGAAGGTGATAGTGTGTGGATTGAACTACACGGACAAGACGCGGTACCGGGCGGCGGTACAGGTGGAATACTCCTCCCCAATCACGCTCGATCAGGCCTTGGTGGACAGATTCATGACCCCCGGCCAGGAGAAATCCGCCGTCAAGGAACTCATTCGCGTCATTGAGCTTCGCCTCAGATCCGTCACCGTCAATGCCGACGACTGGGAAACCCTCTGGTCTACCCGCATTCTCCGGGACTTTATCTGGTCAGACGGATTCGGTCCTCTCAATAACTATCGCGAAAACATACAACAGTAAATTTCACTTTCCTTACTTCCCCTTCCCTACCTGAATACTCTTCTCCGTTTTTTAACCAACAAAAAAAAACGTTGTTTAAATGTAGACTGGTCAACATCATGTCACACAAAGAAGATTCGCCAGCCAGCCTCAAGAACCTGCGGACGGATCTGATTGAGTACCACCACCAACTAGCAGCGGTGGGGACGACCCATCGGGAGTTTACGCAGATCCATCCGAGTCGAAGTGCACGGGCACGACTGGCGGTAGAAGCGGGACGATGTGTGCTACTTTGGCCGTTCTTCCTGCCGTTCGCCCTGCTCCATATTCCCGTGTATCTGGGCGCCTACGTAGGCTCTCTTCTCCAACGTGAGTGGCTCTTGCCGTCGTAAATCCTATTCGTCTGTAGGAAGAAGATACTGATAGGGTTTTTTTTTTTTTTTTTGGGGGGG
>LAVV01008601.1:3212-16482 GCA_001263375.1 Puccinia sorghi
GCACTTTCTCCACCGCCAATAGAAGCTTGCTTATTCCAGCTGACAAAAGCAAAAGTTAATCTGCTCAGCCTAACAAACGCCTTGAAGATACTTTCCTTTGTTTACTTTGGTCCACCTCAGCTTTCCGCATGTACCATGTCATCAGCGGCAGCTACTGCTGAGACCCGCAGTTACCGCCTCACCTATATAGCTCCACAGCACCCAAAATATGTTTACACAACTCTTGTAGGATTGTAACTTTCTGTTACAACCCTTTAGACATATATATTTGAGCACCCTAAATATGTTTATACATCTCTTGTACACTGTAATAATTCCAAAAGATATGCAGGACATAACTGCTCCAGGCAGGACTCAAATCATGTGTCAATAAATAAAAGGTTCTCAAAATAATTCATTTCTGTGCATATACCACATGATAGAGTGATGAGGTACTCCCTAAAAAACTTCACAGCTTGAAATGTGTCAGAATCCCAATGATCTGTCACTTGGATTTCCCACAGAATCATCTCATCCTCAACTCCCCTTCAATCTGTTTCAGGAATCATCTCATCCTCAACTCCCCTTCAATCTGTTTCAGACTGAAGAGTGTACAATCAACGGTTTCTGAAGATTCAATTATTGAACTCCTCACTCTCAAACCATTTTCCTCATACCTCCCATTGCTCTCATCTCCCCAACCATCCTTGACTTCCTTCTTCCTTCAATCTCATCTCTTTCTTTCTTTATCCTTCTCTTTGTTCTCTTCTTCTCTTTCTACTCTCTCTGGCTCTGCATATTCTTTCTCCTTGTCTGGTGAAACTGTTCACACATTCCCTTAACCTCTTCCATCTGATTGCTAACCTTGTCATAATTGCTATTCCCATTCCATCATCCAATCCTAGCTTACTTCTTTCTCATGCTCCTGTCTCCTAAAGTGTTTGTTCCTTTCACTTCTCTTTTCTTCTTTCATTCTCAGATTCTTTTCTAACTTGCTTTGTTTTTTTTAGCCCTCCTGGTCTTAGATTGTAATCAACTCCTCAATCAAAATATCTTTTGAAATGTGCCCTTGATCTGTTGCTACTAAACTATATGTGGCACCATCTGAGTATATATAACTTGTTTTAAGCTTACCAAATTTCAAGGCATGTCTGAGGACCTCAAGAAAGATCCCTGATCATCAGAAGTCCATCATAGCTTCCCTTGAGTGCTTTTGAGGCATCCTTGAAGATATATAACTCTGTTTATGATCTGGGATCCTCCCCCCCAGAGTCAAAAAGTCATGCAGACAAGTTCCACAAGCACTTGATTATTTTATACAAATTCAACCAGTTTATAAAAACCCATCACACTAGAAGCCTTGCTCAGCTCTTGCCACTAGATTATCTCATACCATCCACACTGTCATTTTCTGCTTGGCATACTTCCTCAGCGACTTTGTCAATCTTGAGTGCTCTTACTCACTGCTCCAGTTGTTAGGACTCCTCCATCATTTAAGTGTTATCACTTAAAACCTTACAAATATTGTCTTAGCAGTAAGAATCCAATTAGTGGCCATGCTTGACCATCATAAAACATGCTAACTAGGCATGAAGAAGTTCGGTGGTGTGTTTAGAAACAGTGACATGAGAATACTTGATTTCTATGCTCGCAACATATCCCTACCCATCATTGAACCCCATAAAACGGGGTGTTTTTTTTGATAGTTTTTTGTTCATCTTCATCTGCAAACAAGCCCGCAGTTCTGATCATAGTATAGATACCTGCATGGCCGGTCGCTACGGCCCGAAAGACACACAATCGGCAGAGCGAGTACTGTGACGGTGAAGGGGCAGCCGCCACGCCCCAACAGCCAAGCGAGTCGCGGCAGGCTCCTGTCCATCAAGCTGGTGGCCGAGTAGGTGGGGAGGTGGAGATGTGAGAGGCTTGGAGCAAGACGCTTCGGCGGGCGAAGCAGACGATCCGGTGTGCTGGCGGCCGCGCCAGCGCGACCCTGATGTGAGCATGTCAAGCCATAACATGAGGCTTCCGCGGGCATGCCCCACCAAAAAAGTTGTGTGGCCTCCGCGTCACGCGTGGTGATGTCTTGTCATGATCCGAAGCAGCAGCGCTGTCTGTTGGCCCGGACTGGTTCGTCTGAGGAGGAGCCCACCGCGACACACACACACACAACCCACACACGTCATACTCGCCAACATCAGGCAGAACCAAGCCAGCGCGTTCACCCTGGCGTCTGAAACCTCTCTCTCGCCTCCCCTGAGCTGGCCGGTCCAGTGGTCGAGATCCTGCTCTGGTGCCGTCGCTGCGCCCATCAGAGAGCTGCCTCTCCAAGCTGAGTGAAAAGACACTTCGCTGTCTTCTTCTTGTTCAGCATATAAAATACTCCCGCCCTCCTCTTCCCCTTTTACTCCTCCTCCTTCTCCTTCTTCTTCACTCGATCCATTCCTCACCCATTATCATCCCCTTCCAAAGTACTTTTTTGTCGTTGTTTTCTTCGACGCAGCGCGTCCAATTTTTTTCTTCTTCTTCTTATATTAAGTTCTAAATCTTCTTATACATCAATATTCAATTTTTATTTCTTTTCACCCATCCCCTCAAGTTTTAATAAGCAACATGTTGACCGGAACTCAACTTCAACAATGCGCGGTGCTAATAGTAGTGTTAACAATGAGCGTGACACAGATCCTATCATACCCTCAATTCATCACAGTAAGCCTATCTACCAATTATATCCAACAACAAACCTTCCCTTGATCTGACACTCACACATTTTATCATTTGTTACTTAATTAGAGTGACCCATATGGCGGAGGCTTCAACCGGGGAGGATACAACAACGGAGGAGGCTATTACGGAGGTGGTGGAATTGGGGGCCTCGGAGGCGGCTTCAATTCGCCACTAGGAGGAGGTCTCGGTGGCGGCATAGGAGGAGTTGGGCTCGGCGGCTTGGGTGGTGGGTTAGGCGGCGGCCTAGGAGGAGTAAGTAGTCTTCCAAGATATCTTTGAAAAAAAGAAGAATAGAATAGCCCCACTCACATGTACTTGTTTGTTTTTTTCAAGGGTTATGGCAATCGTGGATACGGCTATTATTCCGATGCTTCCTCCACTCGCGCCCCGCTGAGGTCAAACAAGCTCTACTGGGGGTCACTACTCACGCTTGCCGCCACGGGCATGCTCACCTTGCTTCGCTGATTCTGGATTTCTTCGGGAGACTTTCTTATCAACTTGGGCTTTCTGTTTCTTTGTTGAATATATAATTTTTTTTTTTTTTTTCATTTCTTAATGTACTTTTCTGTCATCTCCCCATCATTTCCCTCCATAATAAATGGAAATATCTGCGTCTACAAACTGCGTCCGGGCCCACCACCCCTGAGCTTATCCAACTCAAACTTTGCAATCCAAGGGTTCTCCTTCTACATATGATGCGATTTGATTGTCAGATGGAGAAAGGGAAAAGAAGGAATACAGAGACCAAAATTAAATCTGCAGAAAAACACTCTCTGTACAACAACGAAGAATATTACATCTATAACACTTTTGTTTGTCCGTAGGTAGACTGAGACGATGCGAGTAGAGGAACCAAAATCCACCCAGGTTTCTCGAATCTTACAATTTCGTCAAAGGGGGCTCACCAATGGCGAGTTCATTGTCCCATGGGTTGACATTGAATTTGACGCCATTGAGCGGCTCCTTCGACGCAAACTCGACCAATTTTCGATACACATTTCCATCCGATCTACCCAGCTCAGAGTTCAACAAGTAGTCGGGGACCGCGAAGCTATCGCACAGAGCTACCGCCTCCGGTCTGATTTGCGCCAATAAGGAGTAGACTCGGTTCCTCAACAAGACGTGCTGTTTGGGACTGATGTAGCCGGAAGCCAAAAACTCGCTCGCTTCGGTATCCATCGTGTAGCAGGCTAGATAGGGAGTAAATCAGATGACGAGTACGTATCTTCACAAAGATCACTACCAGGCAAAAACTTACCAAAGAGCTCAAATACAAGTTGCATGACGTGGTGAAGCGCGGGTTTCGCCTTGAGAGTCTCGTCATAAAGTAAAACTCGGGCAAAGTTTCTAACCATCAAGAACTGACAGTGCGCAACCTGTTGAAATAGACAAAGGTACTGGATAAGGTTGAAGTTTATCCACTAACTTGGGATAGGCAACCTTACAGAACAGCGATAAATGTCCACCAAAAGGCTATTCCAGGTTTTTCGCTCAATGTCCCTCTTCCGAGTTGCTTGGGCAACCAGAAAAGCTGCCCGGTGTCCATAAGCCCAAATGAATGCTTGAACGTCATGGACTAACCCGATCAAGTTTAAGGATGCGTTAGATGTCGAAAATCACTCCCTCAAGATTGAACCGACTTACAATCCCCACTATGTTCAACGTTGGATTTGTCGTTCGGATTTTCCAAATACCTCAAGATGTATTCACCAGTGACGTTCTCTGAGGATAATTTGGCATTGCGATCTTGAAACAACGTGCGCATAGTCTTGAAGAGATATCTGCCCGTTTGTTGGGTAATCATGTAGCTGTCACCTGCAAAGTACAGAGCCCAAAGGAACTATTCACGCCTGGGATCCATGTCGACGGAGGAGTTTTATTTTTTTTTTGAAAAAAGGAAAGAATGGAAGAAAAGAAGGCTTACCTTCCCAAGTTACTTGAGGGAGATAGTCTGCGTACAGCGCCCCGAGTCCAGATGCTTGCGAAAAGCCATGACCCCCGCAGGCTCTACGACACTCCTCTATCGCATGTGCAGCCATAATGGTGCACAAGGACTTCAGTCCTGATGAAGAGGCGTGCACATCGGCGAGTAAAGAAAAGTCTCCCTGATTCATATTTTTTTGACTCTCGTTGTATAAACGAAACATTTCAAGCCCCTGTAGAAGAATAACATGATATGAGCCTCCGAAAAGAAGGTCACAGGTAAGGTCTGACTCAACTGTATAATGACAAGCAAATGCTTGTGCCAAGATTGGAAACACGCGATATTGCACCATTTGATAGTCCAGAACTGGGTTTTCAGCTGGCTTTTTACCATCCAACTAACCGTTTGGTTGTTCATATCAAATCAAAAAAACCATATGTAAGAAAATTAAGAGATAAAGCTGAAGTGCGCAGCATGCGAAGGTACTTACTACTGGTGCATCCTTATCCGCAAACTGCCTTCTAATTGAGCAGTAACGAATTGCCACTATGGCAGAGCGGGCTAGCACCATTCTAGCTTGTTGGACAATGCCGGCCCGGATGTATGTCATCGTGCCGTAAGCCAACTTTGCGTTTTCTGGCTTGATGTATTGGCCACTGTGCGGATCAATGCGGGAGAAGCGCGCGAGCAAATGATTGTGAGGAATTCGGACATTGTCGAACAAAATCATGCCGTTGTCTGTAGTCTGGTACCTACGTACACAGTAGCACAGGTCAGTGAAAGCTGGGTATGAACAGAACCTGTCGGTTTTCAAAAATGAAATAAAATACCCTAGCTTGGGCCCAATGTCCCCAATAACTCGACCAGGTAAAGGTTCGCGAGTCTTGATGTCTCGAATTGGCACCACAAAAGGATGAGGTCCGAACCTTTTCCCGTTACTGTATAGCTGCGCCATAACGACTGCGTGATCAGCGGAGCGCCCGAGACCACCTAGAAGATTGTGAAGGTAAGTACAAATATTTGACCGGCTTTTCAGATTTGGCATTTTTGGTTCAGACTAACCAATCCACCATTTGGAGGCCGTCAAAGACGGAGAATGAATTACAAACTCTTGAGTAGTCTTGTCGTAAGTGGCCGTGGTTTCAAGTCCTTGGACGTTGGATCCATGCCCTAACTCGGTTTGCGCGTAACAACCAATGATTTGATACTGCGTCACATGTAAAGTAAGCGGAGTTAGTTCAAACTTGGTGGTTTTATTAATGTTTAAAATCTGGGCAACAAGACACTGACGTTCCTGGCGGGTTGAGTGAACATTTTTTGCTGTTCCTCGTCACCTTGTTCATGGAGAGTCTTGAGGAACATACTCTTATGCAGGCTACTAAACAAACAAAACTCGTGGGAGTAAAACTCAGTAAAAGATAAATTTTCCAGTTCAATAAGAGGAAAAAAAATAGAATGGGCATATTTCTTACAACGGCCCGGGCATATCGATCAGCATTTCAGCCATTGACATGTCTTCTTCGCTCCATTTATGATCCTTTGCAATCTGAACGAGTCTCTTTTCCTTTCTCAAAGCATGTCTGAAACGAGCATCGCGACCTTGATAGTTGAGGCGTTTTTTATCAAAGGCTTCCTCATGTTGAATGATTGACAAGATCTTATTGAGTCGTTCCAAGTAAGTGGTGCCAAATAGGTAGAACGACATTGACTTTGAATCGAAGCTGGCATGACTACGCTCGATGTGTAGTAGCTTAGATCCGGGGGTTCCAGTTGGCTTCAAGTGTTCCGGAACTGGGATATTAAGGGGTAACCCGGAGCGGTCTTCCGATTGTCCAGGTGGGGGAGAAACCTCATGAGAATCAAGCGAGAGAGGTTCGTTGAAGTTGAGTTTTGAGCCGAGAGGAGGGTGAGATGGGTCAGGAGGGCCCACTGGGGCTATTGAACGGTCAGACATAGGGAAGTGTTGGCGAAGGACTCGAAAAGACTGAACAACAGATTAGGAGGTACAGTTCACGGTCAACGGCGAGTTGAATAGGTCGGGTGAATAATCTATACTGCCACTGTCAGAATTAACTTGCAAGGTTCACCCTCCTGACAAATCGGGAGGCGATGATGTCATCGATTCAGGAACAATCATGCTGAAATCGACAGTCACCAACTTCAGCCGACGTCCATCTCACTCACACCGAGAAACTGACCATGCACATTTGACTTGGTACTTAGTTCTTTGACAAAACTGCAACCTGATGGTTGAAGACAAGACGTCATACGGGGGACGGACGAGACCGAGAAAAAGGCCCGCAGAATCCAACAACCCGCCGCACATGGCCAGCAGTCCGTTTGCCGACGGGAAGCTCACGGCCCGGAGGAGGGCTGGGGTGCCCGTGCAAGCTCCTGGGTGGACTTGGTGCAGCCGGGTCATCACGCACTTCATTTATACTCCTGGCCGCCTATGGCCACATTTCATCCTGGCAGAATCCGCGCACAAATAACAACCTCATACGATCGTTTCATATGTTATTTATCGAGTTATAGAGGCTGAAAATTGTCTATCTTCGTCCCTCTCCATACAACGCGTATCAGAACAAATAAACCACAGAAAAAGAAAGAAAAATCCATTCAATCAACGAATAAAGACTAAATTACAAAAAACACACACACGCTAAGATTAACAATAAACAAAGAATAAAAAAGGAAGCAGTCAGAACACAGAAGAGAAGAGAGAAAAAAAAAAGTGTACATGAGGGATGAGAGTGGGTCAAAACTCCTCTGCGACTGATCCAAAACAAAAGAAAAAGAAAAATAGTCCTGTTGCCCGCCTAACTTCTAACAGCCCCCCTTCCCCTTCCCGTCGAAACCAGTTAACATATAAGTGATGATAACAAACAAAAAGTATCAAATGTATCAAAAAACAAATTCAACAAATTTCGCCTTCGGACCTATTTTTTTACAATCTCCCTCCAACCATGTTTTGTCCCAAACAGCGAAAACCAAAAATGATATAAATAACCGAAAAGAGAAGAAGGGGGAGCGGGGGGGGGCGGGGCAGAAAATTGTCGCCGGAGAAAGCAAGTCCATTCTATTCATATTTTTCATTTACGACGAGCAAATGTCTACAGATGGATTGATACGTACAGTTTGATCAGTGTTTGATTGTGATTGATGAGGTTGAGAAAGACCATACCTTATTCAGCATCGCTAACGTTTTAGGCACCGAAAGCTGGACATACTCCAAATCGAGAGTCGGGACATTCTCCTTCTGTTTTTCCAACTGTTAAAAAGCAGAAATGTCAGTATATTGACAAAATGAGAGGCAGGAAAAGTGAACATGACGAACCAGATCATCGATCTTCAGGTCCATCTCCAGGATGGCCTTTTCCCTGCCTTTGTAATGCAGTGCGATAATGAACGTCCCAGGCGACGGAGAGACAATCTGGAAAAATATATTTGCTCTCCTAAAGGACGATGGCAATATCCGTACATAAGGGGGGACGGATGAGCGACCTCAACACAAGTAAATTAAAAATGGGCAAGAATACGCACCGGTTTTCGGGCACATTAGTGTCCACAATCACACCGTCCTTTTCGAATTGAGCGTGACTGAATTTGTAAGGTCCCAGGGCTTGAGTCTTAGGAGCTTTCTTCTCCTTTCCATCAACGCTGACGACGCCGACCCCACCGCCAACAGTTTTACCCTTCTGGTTGGCGGTACTAGTGATCCTGACGTTTTGGAGATATGCCTTGTATTGTTCGAGTTGAGAACGAAGATAGTTGTTATGATCACCAATTGTCTTGTAGACCTCTTCTAGGGACTTGGTTTCCAAGAGCACCTTTTCTCGCATGTTCCCCAGATGGGTCAGCTCGGCCGCAATCTCATCTACTAGAAGTTTATGACCATCTTTCCGATCACAAAGCTTGATCTCTTCCAACTCCCTCAACATTTCCTTGACCTTCAGCCCTTTGCGGACAAGGACGGCATCCTTGGCGGTCGCCGCTCGTTCAGCAATTTGGATCAGGTTCATCGGGCGTTTGTCCGTCAGCTGGGGGATGGATCGAATCAGTTGGACAAATATCGACTTTGTTTCCATGTACAGGATGTCGTTCTGTGTCAGGTTATTTTCAGCCATCAATGCCGTCGTAATATCCTGTATCGGGATCTCCCATCGGCTGTACAGTGGGAGTTCGATCGTCCGGTTCTCTTTCCGGGGGACTTGAGCCGGAGCTGGGCCAAGTTCTTCCAAAAGAATGCGTAAATGCTGGCGCTCGTCCTTGGCCTGAGTGGAATTTACTAAGAATCAGTCTGAGACTTCTTTCCAGTTCCCCCATAGTTCTCACCGGTAAAGCTAGCTTACCAAGTGATCCAGATGGCAAACGAGAAGGGAGTGGGTATTGTATAGTTCGTTGAGGGTGATGTTGATTTGCAGATCTTTTTTAGACAAAGCCATATACTGATCCATCTGGGTTCTCAACAAAAAAGGGAGAGAAAAAAAAGACATCAACAGTCTGAAATTGGTAGCCTTCAAAGAGCATTGAATAAGATATTACCTCCAGAGACTCGTAAAAATCCTTAACTTCGCATAACAAGTTCAAAAATTTATTGATACGGGCCTTGTTATTTTCGACGAATGGGTTCAAGCTCATCATATAAGCTTCTTTGGAATAGGACGGCTTATTGGCCAAGTTCTGAAGCATTTTGGCAATCTACAGAGATGGCAAAACATCAAGAAAAAGCCAAGAAGCAACTTTCAAAAAACAAAATGCTTACCAGAGTCAACGTGCGTCGAGGGTATTTAGCAGTTGTTGGTAAATTGTCAATTAACATGTATGCCTGTGGTGTTACGATGGCAGGATTGATGAAGCGAAGAAAAAAGAAGCCACCAATCAGAGAGCAAATAGCAATGTCGGTGGCGTCTTGGTATTTGCGCTAGAAAGAAAGACCGATTATGCAGATGGATGTGAGCAACAGTGGGACAGATGCTGATTTAGACGGTGATTTACGCACCTTGGTTAAGCTTCTGATTTGTTTACAGATCCACCGGATCCCATATGGTACACTGTCGATACTCTCCATAATCGTCATCAGAAAACTGTTGGCAATTTCCATCAACATTGCCAGCCGAGGAGCAATTATGTTCTGTACATCCGTATTAGCCGCCGCCACTTCAGCAGATATCCCACGTGGAAGATCTTCAGGCAACGAGCCCGTCTCATCTTCGATCTGCTGAATCATCTGATCGTAAACCTGATCGGATAAATAAACCAAGGATAATAGTAAGTTATGAGATCCTTCCAACTCCTCTCCAATGGCGGAAAATGAAGACAGGGATTTCTACCTTGAGAGGGTTAATTTCCAAGTTGAGATCTTTGTGTTCTATGAGACTGTTTATTCGCTCGGCCAGGACGGTTTTCAGATAACTTTGACCGGGGCCACGCCGCGTGTAGGTGGTCATCATTCGAGATACAGGTGTGTTTGCGCGCAGTAGTGAGCCAAAATCGGTGGTAGTTTCGAATTGGGCTGATAATACGGACTGTTTTCGATCAAGAAAAAATCATTAGGAAACAAATTTTTGGGGGCGTGAATTTGTGCCTGACCTGAAACATTGTTAGAAGGAGATGCTCCTCTCGATTTTCATACTGATTTCCGTACAGAGTAAACATGACTGTCTGAAGCAGGGTATCGATTTCGCCCATTGATACCAAGCGACATAGCGTAGCAATATGACGCGGCTCACTTTGGAGCAGGAAGAATAAGTTGGCATATTGCTGGGTAGATCATTATTCCGGACGCAAGTGTGTGCATCAGTGTTAAGTTAATAAGAAATGCCTCGATAAAATCAAATCCCTCCAAGAAAAAATAACTACCTGCGTTCTTTTTTCGTCCAAGTAAAGACCCACTGATTCATCGGCTTCCTCCAAGTGTTCTCTTACCTCTTCTCGTTCTCCCAGTGCCATTCTCTAAGATCATCCAATAATAATTTGAAGCAGACTATATTAACTGGAATGTATTAAGAAACGAAAAAAATGATGACTTATACAGTGCCAAGCAGAAATGAGAGAGTAGCACACGACTTGCGTTTTGAATTAGCAGCGCGATCCTAGAATCGAGATAGCGAACATCACGCTCGAGGACGAAATTCTTTTTGGATTGGGATGAAATTTTGGTTTTCAGATCACGAAGACGTTTCTGAGCTGGTGGAGACATAAATAGGATAGAGTGTCAGAGGCATCATACCACTATTTATGAATCCGAATGATCGAAATGTAAAACTGATGATAGTGAGGGGATATGGTCATGATAGGAAGAAAGCACCTCTGGCTAGTTCATCTGCAATTTCCGTATCATTCTCAGCTGCCATGGAGTACAGTTGGGTGACCGAGTATCGGTTGGTGTTCCTAAGGGATATGACATGATAAGCTGATTTGTGGCAGTGACAACCGGAGCAGGAAGAGAATGCGCGGCTGACCTTCCAGAATCCCGCAGATGGGATGATGGGATGTTGCTGGCCATTGCACTGAGAGGAGTGAGACTGGCGATGGATGGTTTGGCTGCTGCATTGCTATTACTTCTGGTGGCCATCTGTGGATTGAGGCTTTCAGATGTCAATGTAGTTGACATCAACCACTGAGTCGGAGTTCAGACTAGAATCGGATTGGAATTAGATGCTATCGCTGCTGTTTCTGTTGTTGCTGGTGGTGGTGGTGGTGCTGAGGTGGTGAGATGGTGGTGCTTTCAGTGGTTGAGGACGGTCAAGGGGGAAAACGGTCAAGAGGGAAAATGATCAAGAGGGAAAACGGTCAAGAGGGAAAGTGGGGATTCTTGAGGGGGGCTTGGTTCTGGGGAAGAAGGGTCTGGGACAGCATACACCACACTCATGCAGCAAACCGGCCGGTCACACTGGGAAGTTTCCCCCCATCCATTCCCACCCAGACTTACGCCGGGAGTGCAAACCCCAGATCAGTACAGATGGTGAAAATCACATGTCGTCATTTGATGGGCGCAGTAGCAGCCATACTCTCAGCATTCCCATTGCATCACAATGGGGGGGTTCACGTAGGACACTTGTCCCTTAAATTGGTTGCTTCGAAAAAAAATTATGCTTAACCTTATTTAAAATAAGCACGAGCAGCCCCAGAGACTGCCGGAGCTCTTCGTCTGATGCCTGACATCTGCTCGCTTTATTGAAAGTATCCTTAATCTTCCGTCACCCCGAAAATTCTCCTTATCCTTCCAAACGACAATATCCCCAAGTCAAAAAACAATGGAGGATGTGTGGGTAATTTTTTTTTTATATCCACCGCCCATAGATATCACATCTGACCTGAATTGATCATATCATCAGATGTCTGAATCACGTGCACAGTCTCCACCTGGCGTATTTTTTTTATCTTTCCATTTCTTTTCTCTCATGTTCAATCTTCTCCCTCGATGCTGATGAGCCTTTCTTATTCCCCTAACCCCCCAGCCAAACGTCGCCGCCGAACAAAGGCCGAAATGGATGCATACCGTGATGAGAAAGAACAAGCTCGCCTGCGCAAAGAACAGGGACGCGAGATGGCCAAATTGTGGAAAGATCAAGAATGGAAATCTCAATCTCAACGTCGAAGTTTCGAGCGAGGATTACGAAAATGCTATGACTTACCTTGAGGATGCAAAGAATTATACGGCATTGTTTGGAGACGCCGCAAAGACATCAATCGGAGTGAAGCAAATGACCAAAGCTCAGGCATTTGAAGTCTTTGCAACGTGGCTCAACCAACTGAACGCGGGTCTCATGCTTAATGGGTGACGATTGCAACAACGCATGAACCAATGAAGAAAAAGAAGAAGAAGAAGAAGAAACGAAAACATGGTCAAGAAATTTGAAGAGAATGCGAGTCCAGGTATTCAAAATGAGAGTGGGAGTCAAGCATTGTATGGCTTACTGGAGAACAAATCCTGTTACCATCAGCTAGATGCTTTGTTCCGGGACAAAGCCAATGGCACTGCCCTTTTCAAACTCAATATCTCAAGACCCGGGATGGAGCTAGGTTTGTTTTCAAATAGCGAAGATGATGGTATTGGTACTCTGGTTTCTTTCGTTGAAGACAAGACGTCGCAAGGAGCTCTAGACCGTGGGATTGATCCAAACACACAGGAAAATGATACTGTTAATTCTGAAGCTGCCCGCCCTCGTCATTAATCCAATCATTCTGCCATGTATTGAACATGCCTACACCCCGGGCGCATGTCGACGGCGATTTCCCGCTGCCGGATTGGTCAAATTGACGTTCAGCCCTCTCGGCAGTGGTTGACGTCGACCTGCGGCCCCCAGCCCCTCTGGCAAAGGGACGGCAAGCCATGTCGGCAGGAAATGGCCAACTTGACGTTGAGCCGCCGGAAATGTACCGCCAAATTAACCCTCTCGTCAAGGTGTCGTCGCGTCCTGCTCTGGTTGAAAACGCGCGCGGGTCAAGCGGCTGCCAACCCACCGTCGGCTTGCTGTTCGTTCGACGGAAAATGTGGGTTGGGTCGACCATGACGGCAACCCGCCATCCTTTTTTTTCCTTTTTGTTTTGGTCCTATGGTAAATCAAGCGGGTTTGGGCACAAATCCAAGCCCCGCTTGGCACTGTGCCATGGGAGCTTGGGGTTGTGCCCAAG
>LAVV01008612.1:14887-28149 GCA_001263375.1 Puccinia sorghi
TTGGTAGAGGGTTAGATATGCTTTCAACATGACATCAAGCCAAGTTGCAACCAATTTAAGAAAGATTTGTTGTTGAATTGCAGAGGATATCAACTGAACATTGGACCAAGTTCCCCAAAAATCAGGCTCAACTTGTGCACAACTTGCAACCAACACACAACAGGTATCAGCTCAGGATATGACCAAGTTCAGAGAAAGCACTTGCATGTAAGTGCCATGGAAACATCCTTGGTAAGAGGCCAGGTTGATCACAGAATCACATTCTTCAGTAGTGAGGGTTGGATGTTGGCCAAGGTGTTGGGATTGTGGATGATACACATTGTCTGCTCAAAGAGATCTGCCCATTGTTTGAACAACTGTCAAGAGATGATGTAGCCAAGTACATTTCAGATAAAAACTTGTCTGAACCCCTTGATTGACATGCAGATGGCTGAGATTTTTGTGACTGGGGCTTAAGATCAATAAACCATGATGGTGACAGTGTGTTGAGGCAAGGAAGGGATTTTCTTGGTGGAAAGTGGGTTAGGTTGTTTTGTCCACAAAACTGGCACAGCTCAAATCAGGCCCACCATGGGCAGAAATGGCAAAAAACCCCATAAACCCATGATCTAGTCACGCAAAAAAATAAAAATAAAATGTCCAAGATTCATTACAAACACAATATGTTCCCCCTTGAATAGATAGCCTTGATGAGTGTGTCATGTCTTCTTGTCCACTTTAATTCCTGAGAAGTTTTGAAGTGCTGGCAGTAAGGTAGGGAGAGAGATTAGGGTTTCTTCGTTCCGATGTCACGCGCACGAGTTATGCTTTATGTAATTCTTTGGGTGCGCCGGCGCCGCCGCTCAGTTGACCAATCAAGGCGCAGGCCGACTGGATCCGAATCGAACTGCGAACTTCAAACAAGCGACCACTGGCTTGAACATCGCACGCATCTTCAATAGCACGGGCTTCCTTCCAACGAGCTACACTTAACTTCACTTGAGACCATGTTTTTCCCCGTCCCTGTGCTCCGCCAATCGATCCGAAAACATCTTCCTCATGCCAGCCTCCTGCCTTCCCAGGTCTTCACTCGATCGTCCTGGGTCTCTGTCCAACGGGGTACGAATCAAATATCCCTTTTGCAACTCTGCTCACCACATGTTGACCTCTCGACTCTCTTTTTTGCTTTTTTCCAAACTGCGAAATAAATAAATAAAAATGGATAGCTTATTCCGCTGGCCATGCTGCTGATGAATCATTCTCGGCCTTCAACGAAAGATACACCCAATTCTTTGAAGGTGTGCAAGACTTATTCGAGGTACGTCGATCGTTCGTCCCACAGGATATATACCTTCAACGCCCACTGATTTCATCTATTATATCCGAACCACTTTGATACTAACATAAATCCATGATGACCGTCTCACACCCGCCCATCTTGGATTGGATGGAATAGCTCCAACGTGGCCTCAATAACTGCTTTGCGTACGACTTGGTCCCCGCCGTCCCAACCGTTGAAGCTGCCCTGAGGGTCAGTCAGATGTTTCCCCGTCATGTATGTTGGCACTTACATTTTTTTGTTGTTGTTGTTCTGGTACATATACATATGAAAATTAGGCTGCAAGACGGGTCAATGACTTGCCCACCGCGATTCGGATATTCGAAGGTCTCAAAGAAAAAGTGAAACATTTCTCTCTCTTTATTTTTCATTTTTTTTTTTCTTGATCGATCTGCACGTCAGTTTCGAAGAGGGATCAGTGGCTGATTTTGTGATTGCCACAGGTTGAAAACAAGGGACAATACCAAGCCTACCTTAACGAGCTGAAACCCCTCAGAGATGAGCTTGGTGTGCCGACCAAAGAAGAGATGTATGGCCAAGCAATTTGATTTGAATCAGTAATAAAACATGAAATAATTAAAACCTGCTTGCGGGATGCAGCCCAATCTGTCTCTTGCAATGTCAGAAGTTGTACATGTCTATGCTTTCTCATTCGATTTCTCTGGCGCTCTCTTTTTTTCTTTCTGTTGCCCTTTTTTTTTTTTTTTTTGAGGTGTTGAGAATCATGACTTGTTCAGACTGTTGACCTGCATGTCACTTAATCTGATCAGGTCTACTTTGGCTGAGATTATTTGACATGAAGTGTAAGGTATCTTGGACTTGTGAGAGCAGCACTGAACCGCCATTGACGCTGTTCGTGCGCCCCTGCTTCCAAGGACTGCCCTCCGTTTTTGAGGACCCTCTTCTGGTGAGGAGAGCCGGACCGGATATTCCTATGCGTGCATTTTGCTCTTTTTCGTATCCGACGAGTTCTGTGTGTATCCGGGATCGGCTGGTGAGAACGGGTTCGATCGGGTTGTGAGTGTACCAGCCACTTAGCACAGAAAACCAACCACCATCATGGCTCTTCTCAACCCGCCCAACACCCCAGCAGTCGTCTCCTCAGAAGTACCCTCAATCATCACCAAGACTGCCTCCGACTCCATGTTCGACTCTATTATCTCTCAAAAGTTCGCATCTTAACTCCCCTGAAACTTGATCATCCGTCCTTTCCTCGCTCATGCTCCCCCATCACTCCTTCGCAGTCCTAATTCTTCTCGTTCTCTACTTTCAAAAAAAACATCACCTCTAGCCCCTACTTCTCAGCAGGATTTGGTTTAATGGTCAGTTTGGAATCTGCCTTTCCAATAATAAAATAAAATAAAATAAAATAGATTGTACTGAGAAAGTGGTGTTTTCTTTTTTTCTTTTGACTGACAATGAAGGGAGTCGGGGTAGCGCTTTCAGGGCTGAAACGAAGCTCAACGATTTTGTTCAATCTAGCGCAGCGAAGACTGCTAGTGACGCTTGAAATCTCATCCAAGGATCGCTCCTACCTTTGGTTCCTCAACTGGATGTCCAAACAAAGTCGGAAGAACTCCTCTACAAACCAGCTCGCCGCAGAGACTAGCTATCGTCAACTTTCTGATGGCACTCACCAGGTCGACTTTTCTCTCGTACCTGGGCCTGGAAATCATTACTTCAAATTCCAAAGGGCTTGGTTTCAAGTGAGTAGTTCTTTTTACGCGCCCTTTTTTTTTTTCTCCAAAGTGCCTTATTCGAACCTTCAAGTAACTTTTATTATTATTATTTTTGGGGTGAACGTCAAGGTGAAACGTGAACGAGATGGGAAACTGATTGATCTGAACTCAGGGACACCATGGGAAACGTTAATGCTGACGACACTATCTCGAGATCGAAAGTTGTTAGTAGACCTTTTGAAAGAAGCCAAATCAGTTTCCATGCGAACAGAGGAAGGAAAAATAGTGATCTATACCTCTTCTGGCGGAGCAGAATGGAGGCCATTCGGTCAACCCCGCACAAAAAGACCTCTGAGCAGTGTCGTTTTGGACCAAGGTATCAAAGAAACTTTGGTAGCCGATATTAAGGAGTTCATGGGTCGGGCGCGTTGGTATGCTGATCGTGGTAAGCCCATCATCCTCTGTTTTCATAATTTCATTCTTGTGGTTAAAATTTTAGGATGTCGTGACAAGGGATACCATACCGGAGAGGCTACCTGTTACACGGCCCACCCGGTTCTGGAAAATCATCCTTCATCTTTGCACTTGCGGGTGAACTGCAATACCACATCTGTGTCTTGAATCTTTCCGAGCGAGGCTTGAGCGATGACAAACTAAATCATCTGCTGACCAATGTGCCGGAACGAAGTGTGATCCTTTTGGAGGACGTGGATGCAGCTTTTTTGGGTCGAGACGGAAGGGAACAGTGCTGAGTGTCTTCCATTGGTCTATGTGTGGATATAGGATGATAAATCGGGCTGATGGTTTCTGTTCGGGTATGTGGAGGATGGCAGGATGAAGATCAACATCACCTTTTCTGGACTTTTGAATGCGATTGATGGGGTGACCTCGACGACGTCACAACGGTTAATATTCATGACGACGAACCACGTGGAGAAGTTAGACCCGGCGCTGATCCGGCCGGGCCGGATTGATCTCTCGCTACGGATTGGCAACGCCACGCTCCATCAAACTCTCGAGCTGTTCAAAAAGTTTTACGAAGAGGAGCCCGAACTGGTATCCGAGATGGAGAAGAAAGTCTTGCTCGTATATAGGAATGGAGGCATGTTTAGTATGGCTGGCTTACAGGGTCTCTTCATTCGTTATCGCAAGGGGGCTGACGCTATCAAGGAATTCGATCAGATAGTTCAATACCCTCAAGTACTGACTTAATCCATTTTCATCCTTGTTACGACTTAAATCCCATCCCATCATTGAGAGTACCTAGGGGTACACGTGTGAAGAAATGACTTTTTTTCATCTTTTTTTTTTAACTTGCCCTTTGGAAGTCTCTTACTGGTGGGTCTGCGATACAAGAGAAAGCACCCCATTTTCCCAGAGTTGAAGGGGGGGGGGGGTGCCCCTCGAAAGTGTGCACATCTCTGTGGCCCGGCTTCAGGCCCTATTTTAGGCTGTGGATCTCTGCTGTCGTTGCCCGAGAGGCCAAGCAGGCAAACGAGATCTTCGCCAGCTCCAATCGGTCCTTGAGCATAATCCTCGGATGAAGGTTGCCGAGGTTAAATATCAAATGACGACAACTCACACCATCCGTCGTCGGGCTCATGAACTCGGGTTCACTGTCCATCTGAAACCTAATCCCACTCATATTTCTGAACATTCATATTCCACGTTTTATTTTTCCTCTCACGCCCCTTTCCTTTTCCTTATTCCAAATTCCCCTCACGTCCATTATCACTTTTCTACCATGTCCTTCCTCCATCTCCTGTCTTCCTCTACTCGCAACACGCAATCCGCTGCCTCCTCCATCCGCTCGGCCATCTCTGATCTTGACAGGTTGCCAATGGACGCTCTGGACGGCTCAAGACACATGGAACAAATTTTCTTGTCTGTTCTTGACAAATCCTCGGGACCAACTGTTTGAGTGAACAACAGACCCATCAGCCATTGTGAGCACCATCAAGGCCAATTCTATCCTCTGCGTTGATGGGAATAAATTCAGCAAATGGACCCATTTACTTCAACAACTTGGTTGCACTCACCTATCTTTGTCTGATTTTTTCTTCAACCACATTCCCAACCAGATAATGGCAAAGATTGGCTGGGCCTTTTTTCTTGCATCCATTTACAAACCTTAAGTCAGCAATCTCCAATCAACAAATGAAGCACATCTCATGTACAATGTCTTGAACAAACAATTCATGACTGTTTCCTGGGAGGCTCAAATGATCCTTTGGTTTCAATTGTTGAATTTAACCCAAATACACTCACTGCCAGAATCTCTCCACCCACCTGAAAGACATTTACGCCAAAATGAAAGTGGTAAATGCCAGGATGAGTTCCAATGTCATACTTGCCTTCATCAACCAGTCCAGCATCATGACCTACCAAGCGGGTCTTCATGCTGATTTTGAACAGCAAGTGGAGACTATGATTCAGTGTGATCCAGGCAACTTTCACTTCCTTACTTTGGCTTTTGGAGATCAGCCGGTAGCAAAATCTGCTCTCCCCGCAATCCTCCTTGATGACTCAAGCGCCAGCACCTTCCAACAACCCATCTCTCTTATTTGTCAACAACAAGCCTACCAGAAATGATTTTAATGTTGACAATTTCCTCGCTGAAAACAATCAACCAAAATGGGCTGATGCTTTGGTATTTTATGCTTTAACAGCCCATAAATTCTGGAGCTGCGGTGGTGGAAACCACTATGCTCAAGACTGCCCCTCAAAGAAAAAAAAAAAAAAACCAAGGCCAGACTCTTGGCACCCTGCACTGCAAAAAAAAAAAAACTTGCCCAACTGCCTGCAGTTGACATGCAGAAACTCCCAGGAAGCTTCTGTTATTAGTTATTACTCCAACCATTCTCCAAAAGTGATTCAACCAAGCTTTGATGCACAGTCACTGCACATACTGCACAGTGACTGTGCCAAAACATCTACATATTCAAATAGGTGGAGTTTGAATGACAGCTTGTCTGGAGCATGCTCTGCAGACAGTTGAGTGAGTTTTTTTTTCAGTGCTGGTTGGCACCATATGTGGCCATCTCCCTAGCAGTTTCTTTGGTTAACTCCTCTCAATTCCCTAATATTTCCAACCATAACCCCAATTTGTTTTATTCTCCCAGACAACAAGCCACCAAGCGTTGTGGGACTCCTGTGGGACAAATCATAATATTTGGTCAAGATCCTCTGAGGGGGAAATCAATTGATAGATAGTTCAAAGCTATTACAACTGAAGGGTGGTTTGAAATACCTGCCCCTTTCATAGTACCACACAAATATAAGGAATTTTTAATTGATGTTTAAATAACAATGGATGATTTCAAGACAGATTTACTATGTATAGTAGCCTCTATCAAACCCAGATCACCCTAAACAATAATCTTGCAGACCTAATAAAACTTCTGATGATAGATAAACATCTGGATTGATTATGTGAAATGATAACCCACAAGACTGATAATAATACTGATACTACTACTACACTAAAGACTATAGATGCTACCACCAGCTCATGTTATACTAATAATAATTTAATTGAGAAAAATTTGGTGTTGATTAATTGCCTACTAATATGTTTTTGAAGCCCTTAAATCACTTATAAACTCCTAGCTTTGTTGATGGCTTGTACTACTACTATCCCTAAATATTGCACTCATACTGTTATTCTTGTTATAATACTGTTACTCAACCATTATAGAAAATATTTTTTCTTGAAAGACTACCACCACTCACCCTTACAGGGGAAATTATGCTAACACTACTACTACTAACAAACTAACCACTAACCAAAAAGCTACTAACTGGTAGATCAGGACAGGCTCCTCTGAGTTGGTGTTGGAATAGGGAATTTGGCTGGGAGAAGCCCTATGTTTATATTGAAGAGTGAGTTATTTTTGCTGCAGGGGAACTCCTTGCAGGAGCAATTTTTCAGGGGATCTTGTCTACACAGCCTCAGGTGATCTGTTGCCATATTGCCCAAGCCAAAATATAGATTCTTCCATGCGTAATTGAATGAGGGCTATGAAAACCCTGCAGCCACTTGCATATATTGCTTTTCTGTCCACATTTTGCCACCAAAAGTTCCATGCACAATGTAATAAAGGCCATGTGACCCTACATGTGCCAACATATATCACCATGCGGTCTCTGCATTTCCACCAAATATTCCATGCACAATGCAATAAAAGCTGTGAAGCCCTACATGTAACTGCTAATATTGCTATGAAACCTCTGCATTGCCACCAAAAATTCCATCCATAATGCAATGAAGGATGTGAAGCCCTGCAAGCAACTGCTGAGTGCCTGCATATGTTACTATTTGAGATGATAAGCTAACCCAAACAGTCTTCCATACAGGATTTGGGGGTCTGAGCCTCTCCTCCCATAATTCCTTCCTCCCTCCGAGTCCTATTACCTCTACTGTCCCCTCCTTCTGCTCCTCCAACACTTTAACACATAGTAATACCATACCATCCTTGCTCCAGGCATTCTCTCCTCAACTATACCTTGTCCACTGTATGTTATAATACATGATAAACTTACTCCTCTTGTAATAATATAAAGTCCCTGTATAATACCTTCCTCCTCTTGTAATTTTCAAATTTTTATGCAAAAGGCAAGCTGAGGGGGAAAAGTATTTTTGATATGATAAAAAAAAATTAAGAAATGTCTGTAAAGTACCTATCAACTCATTCAAAGGGGCTAAAGTGACTTTTCAAGGAGTGCTCAGAGTGGCTCAAGTGCCTACTTGAGGATGCAGTGTGGTAAGAACTGATAGGTTTTTTATTCAGTGGTATCTAGCTGGGTTCAAGTAGGCTAAATACATGATGACCAACTTGTGGGTCCATAACTTGGCACATAATTGAATAAAGAAAACATGTTGAATATTGGGGCCGGTAAGTAAAATTCCAACAGTAATAATATAGTCTTTCCCCATCTGTACACTACATGATACCTTCCTCCTCTTTTAATGAATTCCTTGTGCATTTAACTATGCTATCATAATAACTGTGGAATGTGCTTTTGGTATTGTAATGCAAATGGAACACCACAGTGTCTTG
Organism: Puccinia sorghi; assembly: GCA_001263375.1. Taxonomy (NCBI): domain Eukaryota; kingdom Fungi; phylum Basidiomycota; class Pucciniomycetes; order Pucciniales; family Pucciniaceae; genus Puccinia; species Puccinia sorghi. The sequence continues at coordinate 22,945 of LAVV01008612.1, forward strand.
TGGAATATTATTGTCCCAGATAAACCCCATCTCAACCAAACCCTAGAGACCCTACCCCTTCCAAATCCACATCCAAAAGGACTTCTGTGTCCATGCACGCTGTGGAAATTGATGACCTGCCAGATGCTCTGGAAAAGCTGAAGTTTAATTCAATGTCGCTTGAGGAGGATTTGGTGAGCAACCCTCCCATTTTTTGACACCAGTGCATTGCATAGTTTTACTGGTTCTAAATAATTTCTCCATGTTTTCCATCCTCCTTCTTCCCCAAGCTACTGAAAACAGATCTTCCTTCATCACTGGGTATGGGTGCTTCAAGTTCTACTTGGCAGATGTTCAGATGGTGGTATTGTGCCACATTCTCTTCTGTGAGCAAGATAAGGCAACACTCATTTCCATGGTGGTGATTAGGAAATCTAACAAAAAAATCCATTATGACAATGTTGCAGATTGCTTCAATGTTGCTTTTCCTTGCAGGGGTCCGACTTTTCAGTGCATTTTCAAACCAAAGAAAAATCAATGGACATTCCCTTATACTCTGTTGAAACCTTCCTCTCTAAACACTACTGATGCCAACTTTTCTGCCTCTACCGGTTCCATTTGGAAGCCTGAACAACTCAAAATGTGTGAGGTTCAGATTTTATACCTCCATCAACCTTTTGGCCCTGCCAGCCTCAGACACGTCGGGCAAATATTTAGCGCAAAGCTTGGACATGGCTTACTGGATCAAATCCCTGAGGGGAAGATCCATTGTACAGTATGCGCCATTAGCAAGAGCACTGCTATAAATCCTCTTTCCTCCGCTTTTAAACCAGCTGATTGCTTGGATGTCATGGCCATGGATCTCACCAGACCTTTCCTGGTGGATTCAGGTGACAGCAGGAGGTATCTCCTGACCATGAGAGACATTGGCACCAGTTACTGTTTGGATTACACCTTGAATACAAAAGACAAAGCTTACAATCACAATATAAGCCCTATTGTCCAATTAGAAAATTTTCAAGGTAAATGGTTAGGAGCCCTTTTCAGCAAAAATGGAGCTTGCAAACAAGAATCTGGCCAAGTTTCTGGAAGAACGGGGAATCTTTGCAGAGCACCCACTCCCCTACCACCATTAAAAGAATGGTTTTATTGAGAGAATCTCAACTGGGGCTGCTAAACCCCGCTTCTATAATACATATAGCACCATGAACTCAATTCAGCAGCTGCACCGGGGCTGCTATTGGGTTGTAGATTTCAAGAATCACCAGTCGGCTATATCTTTGCCACATATAGAAACACTATAACACTCACCTCCCCCTCCAAAAGAAAACCTCTACATACATATCAAAGAAACATTTATCCAACAACAACTCTGGAACCATGGCTTCAGTACCTCTTGACCCACTATTGAATCATCAAGATTGTGGCTTTCTCTCTCATTTTCTTCTTTCTGATTTTACTTCAATTTTATTCATATTTATTAAAAAATTTCTGGTGTCTTGTTCAGTTATCAACATGAATCTACCAGCCTACCCTTGTGAAATCAAAGAAGCTAAAACCCAGGAAAATACCCCAAATAAAAAGGCCTTAAATTACCAGGAATTCAAGTATTTTCAGCTTTGCAGATCCTGGATTGCAATATCCAAAGATCCTATGGTCCGCATGAATCAGATAGGGAACACCTTTTTGGGACGGGTTGCAAGCCACCTCAAAGAGGATCTTCCAAGAAACCACCAAAGCAAAGAAAATTGACCCATCAAAGATTTGGCAGTTTGATGGCCCATTGGGGTGTTTTACACAAAAGATGATCAACAAGTTCCATGCTTTTGTTAGCAACATCAAGCAACAAAGCCAAAGCAGTGCATCGGCCAATGATTCTCTAAACCAAGCTCTATACCTATACTCTGAAGGCCAGAAGGTTGTCTTCAAACACTTACAATTTTATAATATTCTTGTCATCAAAGTACTGAAATAGTGCCCTTACATCAACAACAAAAACAACAAAAATAAAGATTTGGCTAAAAAGAAACAAGCCAGAAGCATTAGTAGCAAAGCACCTGTGTTGAGTGGAGTGGCCTCCAATCCTGTATCTGATTTCAAAAAGAATATCACTGAAAATTCAAGCCTAGACCATCCAATTGGAAGGGAATAATCCAGGCTCTTGGATCAATTCTCTGCAAAAGATGTGGCTTGGAAGGACAAAATCGCACTTTCTCACAGTACTTTTGCCTCCAAAACAAAATGATATTTTCAACTTGAAGGCTCAATCATTGAAGATGATTGCTCAGACCGGAGAGACCAACACTCAGCTGATGATCATGGATCAAGAAATTTCAACCCTTGATGATGATGGCAAGGTGGATTTCATTTTGAAAAAGAAAGAAATTCATGCATCTCTCCAAAACAGCTTTAGCTCATCATAAATGGATTTTTTTATCTCATCATTGTTCAAATCATTTTTCTTTTTCTTAAAAAAAAATGAATTACAAAAAATAGTTCTGTCTCAAAATTAGTTGGACTGTTTTTTTGGGGGGAGTTTGACACACGACCCACCCTCTTTGGATCCACGGCCCACTGGATGTTGTGGTGATGGTCCGTGTGGGTTGCGGAACCAATTAGGGGTACACAAATGGGGGTTGCAGGTCAAATTTCTAAAAAGCTGAATATTTTTTTCATTAATGTTTTCAGGGTTCAAATTGAAACAAATTTGATTATAATATGTTTTTCACTACACTTTTGAGGGTTAATAATTCAATGATCAAGTTCATTTTTCAAAAAAAAAAAAAAATTGGTACTACACCTGGCTTTCTGATTGCAAAGCAATGTATTTAGGTCATTTTAAACTTTTTTCCCACAGTTTTAATAGCTTAAAAACCAATGTTTTAATTTACTTCCCAAAAAATTAATGAAAGAATATTCTGTTTTTTAGAAAGTTGACCCACGACCCCCATTTGCGTACAAAAAAATTTGTTCTGTTCTGAAACCCACCTGGACCAGCCCCGCAATTTCAAGTGACTTGTTGATTCAAAGAGGGTGGGTCACGTGTTGAACCCCCTATTTTTTCTTAAAAAAATTAAATTACAAAAAAGAACTATATTTCTTGTCTTGTTGTCTACTTCAAACCTCCTATTGATGCTTTATTAAATCATTTTGAAATTGAATATTATCTTCTTTATTTTTCAATGAATTATAATTTTTGATGAATTTGGAGAAGGAAATTTGAGTTGAGTGTGAGACTTCAACAGGAGTAACAAGTGAGGTGGGGTTTTAATCATACACATATTCTAAGTAAGAGCCTCACTCATCCTCAACAATCATATTGTAGAGGATGATGCAGGATTTCATCACACTCTTGAGATTGTGATGTTTCAAGCCTATTTCTGGTCAAGAGATGATCACAAAGCGGGCTTGAAGTATCCCAAAGCCCGTTCAACGTCCTTCCGCTGGCTTTCTTGCATTTTTACACAATGCTTTTGATAAAATCCTCAAGGCTCCAAAGGTTTCTTCGAAAACACTTCCCAATTGGGGTATATCCCATTGGCAAGGTAGTAACCTTGTTTGTAGTTGTGACCATTGATTTTGTAGTTGCATTGAGGACTCCGGCCGTTCAGCAGATTCTTGAAAAGAGGTACATTGATCTCATTGTGAGATCCTGGCAGGCCAAAGTAGGCATGCAAGATCCGCAGATCATGGCTTAAAAATCCCTCAAGTATGACTGTAGCGACCTGAAATTGAATCATCTTGGTGCCCAAATGGAAATGAATAATGAAAACAGTGACTCACTTTTTCCTTCCCTTGAAACTGTTCATCCCAATACAATGGAAAGTTTTTACACTGCCAGTGCATGCAGTCTACTGACACTAGCATTCCTAGGAAACTCATCTTTTCTCCTATCACAGGAAGCCTTCCCAAGTTAATGGAATTTGGCTGGAGGAGATATTTGGATTCAAAACAAGCAACTATGGATTTGCAAAAAGGATCCGTACTTTTCAGTGAGCTGGTTTTGGATATTTGGAGATATTTGTTGTTAAAATCTCCAGCAGCGCCATAAAACAACATTCTGAGAGCCACCATGATTTTCAACAGGGGATGCATTCCCAATTTCCCTACCACATCTGCTTTCTGCAAAAAATATATGTTGTGTTGTTGAACTGCATCAGAGATTTTCAAGAAGACTGAACAACAAATCTTTAGTTGGTGGCTTAAAAGAGATTCATTGTATAGTGGCTGGTCAGAAAAATAATGACAGTGAAGCTGCTGATAGCTGGCTTCAAAGTTACACAATATGTTGGGCAGTTTTCCAGTTTTAGATCCTCTGTGAGATGCCAAGTTTTCTTAAGTCTGTGCTTCTTCATTCAAGAAGAAGATTATGCCAGGAATTTGAGATGGCAATGATGTGTTGGCGTCTGACTATAAGTTGAGGAAGGAGGCTCTTGGCTATGGCCTCTGGGTGTCTTCCTGGTATTCTTTTGGTATCCATGTTGCAGTATATTTTTGGTGGTAGTTTTGTGTGGCTGGGAGTATTGGGGATTGAGTTTCAAAATACTGGTTGCTATATTTAGGAGCTACCAGTGTGGAATGAAAATGGCCCAAGCTGCTATCACTGTGCCGCAGGTGCTGATTCCAGGAATTTAGCAACCCAAATAGCAGCTCAGTGGAGATGCTCTGAGATATATACAATAGTACAACCACAGACATGGGCTGCACAATCCTCATGGACAGTCCCCTCCCCAAGTCATTTTAGATTTTTGCCTATGTCTGGGTGGTGTATTTTCTAAACAGGATACCAAACCAGGCCAGCGGGAAATTAACACAATATGAGGCACTCTTAGGTCAGAAAATTCAATTGGATTGTTTTTGTGTATTTGGCAGCATTGGATACACCCAAGAAAGAAACTGGATGCTAGGGCTACACATGGTCACATTGTAGCTCATTTAGGACCAAGAAAAGGGTGGTTCACCAGGGATGTTTCCATGGCACCCGCATTCAAGTGCTTTCTCTGAAATTAGTCATATACTGAGCTGATACCTGTTGGGTGTTGGTTGTAATTTGTGCACAAGTTGATCCTGATTTTTGGTCCTAAGTTCAGTTGATATCCTCTGCAATTCAACAAAAAAACTTTCTTAAATTGGTTTCAAGTTGGCTTGATGTCATGTTGAAAGCATATCTAACCCTCTACCAAGATAAAAAAAAGCCCTTTGCTATGATGCAATCACAGTGCTTTG
>LAVV01008613.1:0-24591 GCA_001263375.1 Puccinia sorghi
TTTATGCTTAGAACTCATTGGTGCAATAATATTTAATGATTTATTGCACCAACACAAGTTTTGTTGCTTATTTTGTTGTTTTTTTTGTTTTTTTTTGTTTTAGAAATAATTTATTATTTCTTGTTACTACTATGACTAGTAGCAAGCTGAAATTCACTCAGAAAATTGTCAGTATTTTTCACAATTTAAATATTATGTAGAGGAAGCTTACTGACAGAAGTTGGAGTTTGAGGATCTGATGATTGTGCCAGAAAGTTTTATGAGGGCAAAACAGGCCTTTTTGGAACTGGCACTTCAAAGAAAACTCATTCCAATTCCTGCAGTTGACATGCAGAAATTCCAACAGAGTTTCTGGTGTTACTTGAGTTTGGATTGCAGCTTGGCTGGAGCATGCTACTTGTCAACTGCAGGCAGTTGAGTTAGTTTTTCTTTGTAGTGTGGTGACCCACTATTGCACCACTTGTCATGTTTCTGTAGAATGTGCCAGAAGGATTCAAATCCAAAGAGTTTCCTGACCTTGTTGTAGTACACCTCCTCGAGCTTGAGGTAGTCTGATTCAGTTGTTCAAGAAGGGGAATTGGCCTTAATTTTGTTGTACATTCCTGCAAAATTGAGAGTTGACTTGCGTATAACATCCCACCTATCCATGGTGCATTAGTCTTATTAAATTCAAGGTAAGAAAAAAAAAACTTCCAGTTTTGAAAGGCTTTTTGCCTCTCTTCTGGTGCTTGAATATTTATTGGAATTGGCTGTGATTCTTCCCCAAAACTGATCTTTTTCTGGAGAATTTTTGACTTTGATACAGCTTTGCAAAAGATGTTCATCTTCAGTCAGGGTGAAGTTTCCTTGGTGAACCTTTGTCCTAGGCATTGGATATCCTTCTTCCCCCCGATGGAGGCGGGGATATACAGTATCGCTAGAGGTCGGAAGTTGCGTATTCGAAATGAGTTTAACCCGCAGGTTAAGTGGCCCTAAATGTAGGAACACTTAGCCAGAATCTTGACTTTTCTAGTTTAGCCTGGGTTAACCCCCGTGCGTTCGTTTTTCAGGTCAAGCCGGATTAAATTACCTTAACCCCGCGCGATTTAACCCACCGGTACAGATGGCCTCAGCGAGGAATCTGATCATCAAGTGTACCCCGAAATCCCACGGGCTCTCACCTTGAGCCCGCCCAGCATTATCGGGGGGTCAGCCTTCTTGGTGTCCCTCACTGCTCGCCCTTTTCTCTGCTCAACCATCATCGACTCGGTCAACAAGACACCGCCAGTTCTTAAAAGATGGAAGATGCTACACACACCCTCCTCCAAGTCAGTGTGGACATCATCATGGACTTCGTGGCTTAACTTGGAATCTGAATGTTGACTTGGATTGTTACGTGCAAATCGCTGCCCTCCCTTCTCTTCTCTTTGTTTCATTTTCTTCTTTTTCTGTGAAATCGATTAGGACTTCGTCGATTCGTTGGCGAACCTACCGTCTGAAGTCGGTCATCTGCTGTGCGAGATAGCCTATCTAGATTATGCGAAAAAATCAGCCAAGGATGATCAGCCGCCCGTGTCCCAAGCTGGCAACGGGGAATCCGGCTTGAATAAGAAGTGGTATTCCGTCGACGAATCCCGCCGCAAGGCCGCTTCCAAGCAAAGTTCAATCGTCCGACATTCTCATAAGCCTCCCAATAACCTCTTAACTCCTAACCCCAAAGAGCCCATCCTCATTGAAAGGGCCCTCGCTCATTATGACGACGCCATCAAGCTGAGCAAGGAGAAGGAGAAATTCGCTTCTGGAGCAGTCAATTTGGTATGGATCATCGCTTTCTTGCGCCGTCTTCCACGGCCTTGCTTTCTCTCTCGAGCTCGTCACTTTTCCATTGTATGTAGGCTATAGCTGATCCCCCCCGTTCTCATCGTGGTCGATTCCATCTTCAGGTCACTAGGCATCTTGAAAGACTCAACCAAGAGCTTGCCAAACTGTCTGCAACCACTGGAGTAGAAGTTCCCGAATTCAAAAGAGAGCCATCAGAGCCGCCCACCGCGCCAGGCGCCATGAATGGCCTCCAAAACGGGTTACCAAATGTCTCTGGTACTCCTGCTCCAGCCTCAGAAGCATCACGTAGTAACAGTACGCCCTCGCCTACTTTTAAACCCCCGTTTCACATCCTTGGAGACTCATTTTATCTGTTGATGACTCTCAGAACGAAAGCAACCCTCGATCGACACACCTTCCCCTCACAACTTTGCATCTGCCCAACTCCCCTCCCTCACAGGCGGTTCTTCACTACCAGCAAGTAGCCACGGTGTGTCCCGTTTCCACTCTGCCTTTCATCAAACCCATTCTCCAATAAGCTGACCATTGTTTATTAAAACTTGGAACGTCGGTCTAGCTAACAAACGGCGGACTGGACAAGCACGCCAAACACTTCGAATACACATGCCATCCATACAACCCAAGGAAGCAGAAGAAATCGCCGCGATGGAGTATGGTCAAGGCGACGAAGCAGAAGGGGACGAGGGAGAAGAAAGCAATGCAGGAGACGATACGACGCTCTATTGCTTTTGCCAAAAGGTTTCATACGGCGAAGTACGTTATCATTCATACCGATCGTCGTCATTATCAGTCTTTTGCGCTTAATTGTTTGGCTTATCTCCCTGCGCTTTGGCTGGGTTTAGATGATTGGATGTGACAACAAAACCTGTCAATACGAGTGGTTTCATGTCTCTTGTTTGGGGCTCAAAGAGACGCCGATTGGCAAGTGGTATTGCCCGCAATGCACCGCCGAAGGGAAAGGCCAAAAATTCTTACAGACTGGTCGACAGCGTAAAAGAGCTTGATCTCCTTCCCCCCCGTCTTGTGATTTGGTCTTCACTTTTTCCTTGACTTCCTGAAGTATCCGGGATCCACTGTATAAAGTTCCCATGTTGCTTCCTTAAATTATTTTGTCTTGCTTTTAATGTATACGTATAGTACTTGTGTTCCTTCTGAAGGATCTTGGTCTGATTACTGTAACATGATACCTGAGATCTCTTAACCTATCTAGCAACTCTCTGGCCTCCAAGGCCAGGCTCCACGGCAGGCAGGGCCTCAGCAGCCATTATCAATTTCTCTTACCGAAGTCTTGCACCAAGACATGGGAATGGTTGCAGACTTACAAGAGGAAAAACAAAATGGCACAGCATGAAACATGAGAGGGATCATTAAAGTGATATATTATGTTTGTTTGTTTTTTCTTTTGGAAAACATCATCTGGTTGGTTGGTTGTCTTCCAAATGCTGTGGAGTGAGAGACACCCATGAGACTCTTGAAATACATCCACACTTTGAAAAGGACAGCTGGGTTCTTTTGACTTCACTTGACAAGTCAGTGGGACAAATAAACCTTGAGATTGTAGAAAGGATGTGACTCACCTGAGAAGCCATTTAAGGCCCACCCACTTGGACACTGTGCAGAAGACTAGAATCTGATGTTTTCAATTCCAAGTGACCATGTAGTCAAAAAAGGAGCTTCTTCTTATAGTCACCATGAGCTGAAACAGATCATTTTGCACAATTTTCTTTTGTTGCAGATGGAGAGGACATGTACTGGGACTTTTGAGGTGCAACATTGCTCTGCTTGTACTGTGTCACTTCACCAGGGTCTGATAGTGCTCTTGGGTCAACCTTTGTGCTCTCTCACACAGAAACAGATGTCAGCTTATATGTATGGCCACTGCAGCAATTTTTGTGACGAGAGTGCCTTATTCTGCATTGTAAGCTGCTGCTGCAGAAGCCCTTGGCTAGGGTGGGATTCTGTACTCGGAGATTCACAGGTGGGTGTCTGTAGTGCCTTGGGGTCAAAACATTACTCTATCATCGTTCTTCAAAACTTGTGCAGATCATTGGCTTCAACCTCTGCATATACACTACCCACTTTCACAGGCTTTACAAGCATTCCTGGTGGTTTTCTCATCAGTGATTTTTGACAGGAATGTGCTACCTGTTGGCTTTCAAGGATACATATCATTGCATAATATTATGAAAGATAAATAGAAGTTGATAACATAAGAGAAGATATGAAAGCATGTATTTTATATTTACATTCTAAATCTGAGTGATAGAAAAAATAATCTATTGATTTTGATAGTTGATTACAATCTAGGAAGGAATATCAGAGAGAAGAGGAAAGAGAGAAATACAAAAGAAAGAAAAGTATTTCAAGAGACAGGAGCATGGAGATATCAGTGACTAAAATGAATTAAGGCAGGATGATGAGAAGAACAACAAAAGATTTAAATTTAAGAAATTTATCAAATTTTAACCGGTTGATTTGAGTGAAATAGTCTCACCAGACAAGAACACAGTATATTGAAGAAACAGTAAGGCAAGAGAGAAACAAAGATAAATATCATAAATAGAGAACAAGATGTTTGTCAGAGAAGAAAGACTTGGGAGGATGGTGTTCAGTGAACAAGCAGAGCGTGTTGTGGAGTGCAATGGGATGGAGTTGAGTGGAAATGATTGCTAAGAGGCAAGATTGGGTTTCAATTTTGGGATGGAGGAAGATTATTGGTGATATGAGATCTGAAAGGGGAATGATATTCCAACAAGAAATATTTTTGAAAAATTTGAGAATGCTAAATCTGAGTGAGAGAACTCTGTGAAACTTGTGAGCAATCATAAGTTTTATTTTTTATGCCAATAAGTGTAACCCTAGTGCCAATGAAATCACCTTCCTATTCTCATCAGGATGCCAAGATGTGAAATAAATGGTCAAGATATTACCTTTTTTTTTTTTCAAATTGAAACTGACTTTAACAAAAAACAAGAGAAAAATGAAAGCTTGAATGAGAGAATTTCCACTTTTCATCCCCAGCCTTTCCCTCCCAACCAAAGAAAAACTCTAACCTGAACAAAAGATCCCCCATCATTCTTTCACTACAAAAAAAATGGCTTTCCCAGTTGAAATAATCCTGGCGAGGTTCTTTAATTCATGATTCCAACAAATGTAAAAAATTGTCAAGTTGTTGAGTGTTTCATTTCTCCTTCTTGTTTGTTGTATGTAGTCACCTCAGCCTCAGGGAAGAAGGTGTAGAAGGAATCTCTACTCAGCCTTCCCTATTCTTGACACTCTTCTGGCCTTGTTTTTGAAATTAAGAATTCCTATTTCAGAAATTTGGCAGGAGTTGAACCACTGATCTTAGCTAGAAGCTAAGACACTAAACCTGAATTTCTGCATGTACCAACTAGCGCAGCCTGCCAATGGCTGAAAGACTGTGATTGCTTCACAGTGAAAATATACTGGGGTTTCATCTTCTGTGAAAGTGCCTACCTGTGAAGTGAAACACAAAATTTTCTTACCACAAAAATTTTCTTTTGTTGCCCACTTGCATGCTGGGTAGGATGAAAGGTCCGTGCCTGATTTCTTGATTTTTGCAAGTGTGGCTTGAAATCTTGAGTATTCTTAAGCTCATAGATTTAAGCTTCACACACGCCAATATATGTTCAGGACCCTGTGGATTACAATATTTCAACACTTGGTGAGTGTTTAATTTTTCTTTTCATTTTCATTTTTCTTCATCCTAATGTGTCACACTAATCAAAAGTAATACTTCCACATTCTCACAACTCCTCTGGATTGTTTTGTTGCAATAAAACAACTGATATATGGAAGCTGCATTCTGATATTTCCCTACGGCACTATTTACGTAAAAAAATATTGACCAAATTGCATAATTCATCCCACAAGGTACAATGTGGACCCTTCACTTGATACACACTTTAAAATTCTGATTATGGACTTCAAATGGGCTGTGTTTCCCAAGATTTAAAACCTTATTTTTTTGTGCCTTCTCCAGATAAGATCCATACATTTAGCCATTGAAAAAAACTCACTTTTTGGAAGTGCACAGTAGTGCTGAGAATGTGTTCAATAAAAATAATCTAGAACTCTTGTATGTATTCATATAGCTAAACCAGGGCCAAAGAGGACCCTGGTGTGGGTTTCAATTTGTTTTAAAATGACAAAAGCACATTGCAGATTTATTTTGAAAGCATAGTTGAATGTAAAAGCCATTCATTACAAAAGAAATATTTTGTACTATTACATACATTGGACAAGTTATAGTGGAAGAGAGTATGTATTGAGTAAGGAATGTTTGGTATCAATATGTCTTATAGGGTTGGAGTATTGAAAGGAGGGGATAGCTGTGATAAGAGGGAGGAAGGAAGTATGGAAAGAGAGGCCTAGAGCCCCAAATTCTGGATTAAAGACCTTTTGGTGTAGCCTATCATCCAGTACATAAATATATGCAGGTATGCAGGGCTTCATGGCCATTTATTGCACCATGGATAAAACATTTGGTGATAAAATGGGGACAGCACAACAATATATGCAGGTGATTGCAAGGTTTTCACATCCCTTATTCAATCATGCATGGAATAATCTGGATTTTGCCTTTTGTTGAAATGAAAAAATATCACCTGAGGCTTAAGGCCAGATCCCCTGTGTAAAGAGCTACTGCAAGGTGTTCCCCTACAAAAAAAAAACCTCTCACTCTTCAATATAAAAAGACAGCTCTCCCAGCCAGAATCCCTCTTCTTGGGGCCCCACAGAAACACCAACCTACCACAGTCTCTCCTGATCTAACAGTTAATAGCTTCAGTTTAATAGTTAATTGATTAGTATCAGTATTTTCAGAATCAAATAATTGGGGGTGTAAAGGTTGGATTTTAGCAGTAGATTAAAAAAGAATATTATTAGTAGTGGATCAGAGATAGTAGAAGTAACAAAAAGAGGATTCAATAAGTGATTCAAGTTCTCAGCTTGATAATATTCAGAGACAAGACAACATAGTAATATTAAAAAGATGGCATAAAAAACAATAAATAATTTAAAAATAACTAATTAGGTACAAAAAAAACTTATTCTTGGCAAAATAAAACTTGATATATCATTGCAACAATGAAAATTAAAATTGAAATAAACTGGGTCCACTCCCTACAAGTATAATTATATGACTAACCCTTCATTTCTTTTATCATAGGAAGAAATAACTACTGTAAAAAAATAAACAGAAATATAGAAATGCTAAAACAGATTAATAACATTAAACAGACAGTTTAAAGCCCAAAATATAAGAAATTTAAAAGCATAGAAATATTCTTAGAAACCTTACAAACTTGTGGCACCTTCCATAGAATTGCCAAATGTCTTTATAACACCCAATGTGCCACATTACACCACAAACATAAATATTACAATTACACCACAAGCCTAAAAATTACTAAAAATTATACCCCAGAAAGTGCCCAAAAATTTCAATAAGCCACACCACACAGCAAGCCGTAGCATGTGACACACCACATGGCCCCATAAGTTACTACTGACTCAAAATACAGACCAATTCTATTCAATTGCATACTAGGAGAGTACCCAAAAGATAGAAAGTCCCATCAATTCATCCCAAAGACTCCAGAACAGACTTGAAAGGCTGCCGCCTCCTCTCTTTGAGATATTTCCTCAGATCATTACCAGTATCCAGCTGATCCATTACTTTCCACCAGTCATCACAAATTGTGTCCAGTCTTACAATCCCTTATCAGTGAGCCTAATCCCTTTCTCTTCAGCAAAAACAGCTCCTCCATCCACATTTACATTTACCTTGGTCTTTTTGTGTTAAAATAGTCCTGGAAGAAATTATCATCAGATATAATTCCTGCTAACCATGCGCCAGCTTTCCAAAACAAAACCTTTTTCAAAGGTTTTGGCCTCAGAGCACACCTTCAACACCCTTGCTTTCATGCCCCTCTTCATTTTCCTTTTTTAACATCTCTTTCTCATAACAAATCTTGCGAAAATATGTAAGTATATATTAAAGGACACAATATCTGAAGGTTTCCAACCCAAGGTGTTGGGACACGACTGAGTGAACTAACAACGAGTGAGATTAGACAAACCTGGTGGCAACACAAGATACATGGATGAGAGAAAGTAAGCCGCAAGGAAGGAAACAACAATATAATTGTATGAGAAAAGGAGACACAACAGAATGAGAGTTGAAGTATATACATCCAATATTTTCAATTAGGTTTTGACTCTTGACTTTCTCACTAAACCGTATTGATCTGCACTTGCAGCTGGTTGGAAATGAACCCTCAAAATTTAGGTTCAACATATATAGATATATATATAAAACTCCTCTGAATCCCAATAATATATATTTTCCTTTATGTTTATCATCTTTGCAGCACTTGTAGCTAGAGGAATATCATTCCTGGAATCAAGGCAGCTGACAAAGTACTTTAACAACAGTTTAGCACACAATTAATCATCAATAACCTCACCATAAATAGCTCATCATTAGTACAAAATTAGCTAGTGGTAGAATTTATAGTCATTAGTGTAGTAGTGTAGTAGTAGCATTAGTATTAGTCTTGAGGGCTATCCTTCCACACATTCACTTGCACTGGGTTGTTGATCCATCATCTGAAGTGGTAGAAGGTCTGCCAGAGTAATGATCTGACAGTGGGTACTATACATAGTAACTTTATCTTGAAACCAGCCATCTCTGTTTAAATAATATTGATTTCAGATTCCTTATATATTTGTGTAGTACTATTAGAGTGGCAGCTCTTTCCGACCACCCATCAATTGCCATAGCTTTTGCCTATGAAGCACTTGATTTCTCCCATGAAGGATCTTGACTAAATATGATTATTTGTCCCACAGGCACTCCACACTGGGAAGCTCCTCTCCCAGAAGTGGGGGGGGGGGATTAAAAAAAAAAGAGGATTTTGGCCAAACTTCATACCTGATTTTTTAGACCCATGAAATACCTGTTTCAAGACTAGGCTGAGGCAAAGGAATGTTTGACTAGCTATTAGCCCCCCAAAAAATGGAAAACCCCAAAAGAAAGCCCCCCTGGGCAACATATTTGAGGTTTTGATATTTTTCTACCAATGTGACCTGTTAATTGTTTTTCATGTCTGAAAAGCACGATTGCATGAGAACCCTTCTTTCAGTAAAAAAAAAGTGGTGAATTTATATATAAGGTCGAAGTGGCGCTGGGACTGAGAGCACTAACTCCATGTGTCCCGTGGTATCCTGTGGCGCATTCTGACCGACAAACAGCGGTGGGGGTCAAGAAAGCCCCTTGACCGCAGGAAGAGGGTCAGCACAAGGACACAAGGGACATCCAGGTCGACCCATGCGCGCCTTTTTTTTTTTTTAAAAAAAAAAAAAAAAAGCCTACAATCGTGATGACAATGGCCCGGCTGTTATTGAAACAAGAACGAGGTGTTCCGAGCGCGTGTGGCATGGACAAATATCACCGAAGTCTTTTGTTAGATTTTCGGTGCATTGGCCCAAGGTCCTGTTCCCCGAGGAGCGTGTGTGTGTAGTTGATGGGCATGATGTGGACAAGACTGCCATGCCCTGTTGTCCGCCGCTCCAACCCATGTCGAGCCGTCGTCATCGTCTCTCTTCCCCCCTTCAACAGCTTGATACACCGGCCTCGTTTCTCTCAGTCATTCAGCTGCTGCTAAAATCTTCTCACTGCACAATCTGGGAATGAGCGGCTCGAGACAAGGGTGATTCTTGCTTTATGAGATCGACATTATTTCTTTGGGTGATACGATTTTAAGAGTATGACAGTTATTCAAACCGTGAGCAGGTTGAATAACAGTGGGAGGGAGAGGGGAAAAAAATCGGTATATAAAAAAGCCTGCAGAGAATTTTATGTGTAGGGTGTTACTACTGAGAGGTCTGTTCTGAGCCAACGTGCAGTTCGACGACGAGATGGACCTTAGCAGGGCCGATGGACTTGATCCAGTGAATGTCGACGACAGTGGCGGATTGGCGACGATGGCGAAGGACAAGTTGTTGGAGCTTCGCGGCCCAACGCTGAGCGCCGACGAGCCTGCCGGAGGGCCCGCCGGGGACGGCGAGTTCGCCATGGATGTGGAGCCAACCGCCTTGCGGCCGGAGGGCCTGGACGGCCTGGGGCAGGAACTCGAGCGAGCTGGGTAACAGGCCCAGGTTGACATGTGTGGCTCTGTGGCGGTAGATGGGCACCGCAAGCTCGTTCCTCCCAGGGAAGATGAGCAGACGGGCGGCAGAAGGGGTCATGATGTATGTGAGATCGTCGGCGGCTTTCGGCTCCAGGATCTGGTATGAAACGCCGTTCGCGATTGCACCGCGTCGGAGGCCCTCGACGGCCCACGGCGAGATCTCGCAGCCGATGACCTGTGCGGCCCCGGCGAGCAGATACGGGAAGACGAAGAAGCCAATGCCACAGCACATGTCCACCACCACGGACCCCGCGACATTACTGAGGCCGGCGATCCGGCGCTTCTCCGGGCTGTTCCCCCGACTGTACATCGTCTCGCTGGGTGCCCACACGTACCTCACCACCCCTTGCGCAGTCGGGAAGCCCGTGCCCGTCCAGAACACGTCCTCAAACTTGTTTCGATCGCCCGCCCTCTGGAACTCCTCCTCAGATCGACCGAACTCCCCATGCAGCGGCTCTAGGCGCGGCCGGCGCGAGACATCATCCCTCTCGATCAGCCCTTTCCTCGCGACATGCGAGACTCGAAACTCGGCCGCAACCGTCGCGAAGAACTCCCGACGTCGGGGGCCCAACAGAAGATCCGAGAACCTGGCGGATAGGAATGCATTTGGCTGGAAGAGCGCAAATTGGTCATAGAGCTCCCATTTGGGGAGCTCAGAAAGTAGGCCGGCGGCGGTTTGCGGGTCAAAGAATGCGTTCACGGCTCTGATAAGGGGTGAGGCGGACTGCTGTTTACGGGATGTGTCGTGGTGGCTTTCAGGGATCCATTGAAAGCCAGCCACAAGGGCGGAGGCGGGATGGATCAAGTCTTGAGGGAGGTCGAAGGAGGTATGGTTGATGGGCAAGATTGCACCATGATCTTCGGAAACCGAGGATGGGGCCAGTCGTGTCAAGGTGGTTGGGATCTTGACAGACGGCTGGTGGTTATGGTAGGACGGGGAGGGTGGATGGAGAGCGTCGGATGTGGTGATCAAGGGACGCTTGGGATCGAAGAGCGCGTGTTGCTTGAGTAGCAGCTTGAGATCGTAGACGGCCTGTCTTGCGCAGATCGCATGCAGTCGCTCGCCTTCCTCGGCGGTTTGCTCCTGATGTGTTTCTTCGCGGTTCATCTTCACTGATTGCTGTTTTACTACCGCAAACTATTTAGCCTGCGTCGTCGAGAAGACGCATTCCGTGCTGCGGCAAACGAGCTAACACGGCTGCGGCTCAGCCTAAGCTAGCCTCAGTATCTTTTTTTTTTTTTAAGAAGTGTTATTGATTTCACATACCGCACTAAAACATCTGCATATTTGTATCGTACAACTTGTACTTCGTCGGAAGAATTTAAGAAAAAAAGGAAAAAAAAAAGTTTCAACAAGCGGAAACCCTGAGAACTCAAAATTAAAATTTCTTGTTTCAGTTTGGTTTTCTGACTTGGTTTATGGGCTTATACATTTTGTTGTTGTTTTCTTCTCATTTCATAACTTGTCAGGCAGAATCACGTGTCGCGTAGTCAAGGTCAATTCTTGACGCGCGTACAATTTGTATAAATAGAGGTTGTGGCTCCATCTTTCCCGCTCTCCATGGGATTTATTTTGTTTTCACTCTCATACACAATTTTACGAATTACATTTTCAATCCTTGAAACTAAACTAAAGAAAAGTTTAGTCATCCCTGCGCCTTGTGACCCTGCTACAAGAACGCTTGAAGATTACCCCGTTCTTGACACGTATGTAGAGTCATAAAGTGAATAGGGAGAGAAGAAGGAAGAAACTTAAAAAAGAAAAAAATAGAAAGAAGGAGGACAAATGGAGAATATCAAAAAGAAAAAAGAAAAAATAAAAACAGTTCAAGATTAAGTAGACAAAGATGGCTATAAAGGTCAAGCTACAGCCTCCCCCTCCACTCATCCCACCATGTGATGAAAAATGGGTACACACAACGGAGGCACCCTGTACACACAACCGAGGCACCCTGTACACACAACCGAGGCACCCTGTACACACAACCGAGGCACCCTGTACACACAACCAAGGCACCCTGTACACACAACCGAGGCACCCTGTACACACAACCGAGGCACCCTGTACACACAACGGAGGCACCCTGTACACACAACGGAGGCACCCTGTGTTTTCCCCTCATTTAGTTGTGATTCACCCCCACCAATGAAGCATCTAGATACGGTCTTCAGGGTTTTGGAGAAGGCCGAGTCTAGTCCTATGCCAGTATTCAAAAACATAGACAATCTGAGATAGTGAGATAGAGGAAAAAAACAGAGGAGAGTGTGAAAAGCAGGGAAACAAACACAAGGAAACAGAACAAGAGAAGAAAAAATGGCCTGTCAGGATAGGTGTTGTTGGACATCGGGAAATTGATCTGTGGCCAGGATGAAGTTGCAGACTTCCTCCATTGCCTTTGGCTGCTCCATTATCAACCAGAAGGAGTTGCACTGCAAAAAAAAATTGATCAACTGCATGCAGTTGATATGCAGCATTCCAGCCAAGCTTCCATACAAACTCTGTAGGTGGTGTCCTTCCTGTTATGAAAGTTGAGTTGCAAAAAGAAGGTGGAATTGGAGTATGATGACTGTGTGGGTGGTGCGTTATGCGGGTGGATTGGGGTGGGAGAGCGTGAATTGGAATAAAGGGAGGAAAGTCTGAGTTCGGATAAGGTGAAGGTGTCTCTATCATGGGTGTTGGGAAGTGGAGGCTTTTTCTTTGGTGAATAAAGCAAATTCCTTGGTTTGTATAGGGCACAAACTACTGAAAGGTGAGTGATCATATTTGGGGTTGGCTAGATCAATTTCAGTTGCTGATTTTCTGTCTGCATTTAAGCATCTTTGACAGCTTAATGTTGCATTCTCCATACCTCCACATGAGGCAGAGTTATGGTCTTTGCCGCATCTGGAGCAGACTGGTTTCTCTTTGCAAGAGTAGGCTACTACTTTGGGCCCTGTAAACAATGTTGTCCATTTAGGTGTAGGCTATTGTAGCAAAGTCCAGCCCTCTCTATATCATGAGCTAGGTGTCTATATATAAAGGAAATTAGTAGTCAGCTGGTAGCTTTTCCTGACAGTCTTGGGTTTAAAAGCCTAATTTTGTAGACATGCGCGGGATCAATGTCGTTCTGACTGCAGAGAGTAATTACATGGTCCTTTTTGTCTACTTCAAAGTTAGTGGGGCAGGAATGGAGCAGTACCAGATACAAGGTCTGCGTGGTGATAAACTTGGAGTCGGCTTTCTCCGTCCATTATAAGTGTTTATTGTCCAGCAGCCATTTGGCTGCACGGCAATCTTTAGTAAAAACCTTTATATCACCGTTTGGGAACTGCACCACTGCCTTGACTGTGATGGGCACTTGGTCTATGTTAGCTTGGGCAAATTCCAATGCCTCGTTTATCTTGACAGCTATTTGGGCTGCCGAGCGGCCTTCAAAAGGTTTGGGTTGATCGAAACGCTTTCTAATGACTACTTGACCTAACTTGAACCTTTTGATATAGGCATTCGAGACTGCCGGCAGGTCTTTGGGCCCTTTGGGCTGGGTTCTTTGGCTTTTTCCACCTGTGACTTTTTCCGAGTATAGAACAGCTGGTCTCGGGGGTAACCCAGCAGGACGAGGGGCCTGATGGGCCGGGGTTGTGGCATTTTCAGAGGAGGATAGAAATTCGACCTTTTTCTCAAGACGTGCCAGGTTGGCAGCAATCTCTTCAATTCTTACCAGGAGGGTATTGAAGGAGTCCGAGCGTAGAGGGGCAGCTGGTTAGGCTGTCTTGACAGACATGGCTCTTTCAAGAGATTCCATCCTTGAAACCCAGCACAGTGGATATCCTGTCCACCTGGGGAGGAGGAACGTCAGGGAGTGGTCCTTCAGCGACGTGCATGTCTACACCAGACTCGCCGTCGCTAGGCCCAGGTCCCCTGCCTTGCGGCAATATCGGGTGTGGCATTTTCTGAGGCTGAGTAGAGGTGGTGCAGGGGATTGTGGAGTAAAGAGAGGAAGAAAGGGAAGAGCGGGGCTAGTGCTCTATGGGATTACTTGGGGGGGGAGGAGGTGTACACTGTTGATGGATTGTTGAAGAGTGGTTTTGTATATTTCAAGATGGTAATTTTGGATGAGGTCGAGAAGGGTGGTAATATTTTAATATAAGTGGAAAAGCCTCCTGTAGTAACTCAACAAAATCCCCCGGAGGAGCAGGATTGATGTATTCCCCGTTGGTGGTGTAGACCCACGGGGGAGTCTGCGCCGGCCAATCTCGATTCTGATGGGTGACTTGATCCCTGCGCTGCTGATCTCATGTGGCCTGAGCCGATATAAAACTTCTTACGCGAGTGAGTGCGTCGGAGACAAAACGATAAACGTATTTATTACAATATATATTTCGACGTATTGCCGCTTAAATACCTTCACATCTCGGCCAAACTGAGCTTGTCCCCAGTTCGGACCGGCGGCTTCTTCATCAGGGAAGCTTCCTCGAGGGTCTGCAAGGGGATCACTCCAAGAACGCATGCAGTCTGTTGTAGCTCCAGACCTTCCTCTCATCGCGAGCCATCTCGGCTCGCCAAGGAAAAAGACAGTTGCGGACAAGTCAGTCCTGGATGGACTCAAGTGTAAACCCCCCATTTTGTATATGCATACCCTCTGCAAATAAAGGGCCATTCTTTTGTTTTTTTTTTGGGCAAAAGGATGTCGCCTTATTATAATAAAAATATCACCTTATTTTGTTTCCGAAAAAACTTCAGAGCTGTCCAAACTTTGCTGCACACTTAGTAGATCAAAAAAAAAGTCCTCCTCGACATAATTTATCGTTGATCTCCTGTATCTGAATTTTGCTTGTTGTTATATAACATTTAGATATATAAGATACAAAACAATATGCGCTCCATGGTGTTTGTCTTTCCCAAGGATAACAAGTGACTGAGCACTCCCACATCTCCCAACCAACTGGCCTTAAAGTCCTTCTTCCTGTGCATTCAAGACATTCTTCTCTCCTTTACACATTTTCCAATCTCACCCCTACTACCTCCACCGTCGACGCGTTGCATGCTTGTGTGTGTGTGTGCTTTGGAAGACGAAGAATAGCCGAGAACTACTACTGCAGAGTGAAGAAGAAGCAGCCATCTGGCACTGCTCACGAGAAAAGCACACAAAAAAAAAAACAAGGAACAGACACGTCCTTATACACCCACAAACTCCACCATTCGTCCCGACACACATCATCTTAGCTCCCGCCAGCTGCCCTAGGACTTTCCCGTCTTCCAGCAGCTCCTTGGAAGAAAATTAGGCCGGTCCGCACAACCGCCCAAATATTTACTAGATAAATATTTATTATATACAGCTGCTGGCCATAACATTTCCAAAAGTATGACTTCCTTCGACTCGTCCCAGTCGTCATCATCCATCCATGAAAAATCACCCTCACGCCCTGTCGTCGTGCAGCAGCCTTCCCCCTCATTAAGGCCTCCTCCACGAGATGATGGGGCCTCACAGATTGGCACCAATTCTGCCGGCTCTTTCCCCTCATTCATCTTGCCCACCCGTCCAAGACTGCCAACAGAACCTCCCCTCAACACCAACACCAGCAGCAGTACCACCACCCCCAGCATCATTTCCCACAACTCCTCCAACCTAGCACAACTTATCCTTAAACAGAAGGAGACCCGTGATTATAAAAAGAACTCACATCCCAAGGCCTTCTTCATCAAGCCCGGCTCAGGGCCATCAGAGAAGCCATTGGTCACCGCAACCAGCTCCCAAATCGTCCGCTCCCCCGCTGACTTCGACTTCCCTCCCTTGTCCCTCGACACCTCCAACTCGCATCATGTTCATTGCGCCTCCCATCTCACTCCCGTCGGAATCCTGAGGTCTCAGCAATACCATACCAGCAGCAGCACCCATGATCCGCCGGCCGATGCCACCACCACCACCGCGCCGCAACTCATGCAGCACTCCAACAATCCTTCCCCCGCGCTATTCTCTGCTGGCTCTCCGCATAACATTTGCTCCACAGATAGCGACACCCAAGCCCAGCTGGCGTGGCTGGGATATCATCAAGAGCTCCGCAGGGACTGGGACTTCTGGTCCTCCCTCTCCCTCTCTACCTTGAACATCGGTACCATCCCCGGCGCCTTCTTGGGCATCCTCACTGCCATGGAGTGGGGCGGCCCTTGTGTCATCTTCTGGGGCTACATCCTCGGCATGATTATCGTCCTGTGTCTCAGCGCCGTGGTTGCTGAAATCGCCTCCGCCTATCCCGTCGCTGGCGCCATGTTAACTTGGTGAGCCCCATCCACCATACTCGCTCTCTCTCTCTCTCTTTCTCTTCATACTTAAAACACTCCATATTCCTGGTCGTCTTGTGAGTAGGACTTTCAAACTAGCACGCGCCAATCCCAAGTTAAGGGACTGGGCTAGGTTCATTAGTTGGCTAGTTGGGACGTTGCTATTTGTGGCCCACGTGGTAGTTCAAGTTGCATTAACATCCCAATGCAGTTGAGTTTTTATTTTTATTGTGCTCGAAAGGAGTGATGAAATATATTGACTATGGGATGACAGCCCTGATGGTGGTGAGCGTGATCAACCGATTCTATGCGCCATGGATGATCGAGCCAGGATGGCAGACGTTCCTACTGAACGCGGGGCATCTTTTGCTATGTGGGCTGCTGTTGTGCACGGCACCGATCCGGTCGCCGCGGCTCTGGAAGATCCTTGGGGCGCTATCGATAGTGCTGTATGTGCTGATATGTATCGGCCTGATCGTGGGGCCGCGGCTGGCAGGCCACCAGCATCCCGGGCCGAAACACCTGGCCAAGATGCTGGTGACCTTCCACAACGATACAAGCTTCAAATCGAAGGGCGCCGCCGTCGACGCCTTTGTCTTTCTCATGGGCACCTCCCTCGTCTCCCTCGCCTTCGGCGCAGAAGCCTCCGCACACCTTGCCGAAGAAACTAGAACCCCCGCCGCGACGGTCCCCAAGGCCTTATTTGCTAGCACCCTGGTCAGCTACATCTTGGGCTTGACGGTCAATATCTGCTTGATTGCGGTGAGTAGCCCTTTTCCATTACTAAGCATCTAAAGACTTTTTTTTTTTTTAAAAAAAACTGAACTTACCCCACATTATTTTTGAACACGGGTCGCAGGCACTGCTGCCACTGACGCCGAGAGAGGCGCAACACAAGCTACATTTGATCGACATGATCTTCACGCACTGCACGGCGCCGATTGCGACGATGATACTAGTGTGTCTACTGCTGCTGATGTTTTTCCAGGACGTGGCGCAGCTGTTTGCGGCGAGTCGCTTCACCTGGGCCTTGGCGCGAGACAACGCCTTCCCGGGCTCCCAAATCTGGCGCAAGGTCTCCGGAAGCTGGCGCTCCATCCTTAGACACAACTCCGCCAACGACGACGACTCCGCCCGCCGCATCCCCCGTATGGCTATCGTCCTCCTCGTCGCCTGCGGCTTGGCCACTGCCGCTGCTATCGAGTTCAAAGAGGGCATCTTCTCCGACTCCCTGATCACCTCCGCCACCTATCTCCTAGTCGTGAGTTCTCACCCTTACTTTCATACATATAACCCCCCCCCTTTGTTTTTTTCTCCAACTTACGCATCTCAATTTCAGTTCTGTTATCTAGCCCCCCTCTTAATTTATCTATCATGCGACCCAGACGTGCTGGAATACGACGGGCGGAACGTGTGGCGCATTCCGCGGTTGAGTCGGCCCTGTACATGGATATCAGTTCTGTCGTTGATAGTTGTTCTGCTACTAATGGCATGTCCGACCGGGATTCCGATCACAATTGGTGAGCATCTGAATGAAGCAAAGATGAGGATATCTCATGATGATTCATGAGACAGACAGGCAGACTGACAAGGGATATATATACAGAGAGTTGGTCATGGTCGCCATTGATCACACTAGTGTTCACGTTAGCGTCGAGCATTGGGTGGATAACGTATGGGAGCAGCCGCTATATTGGGCCGATCAAGTCCATCACGTTCTGGACGACGGGGCAGGAGGTAGATTTTCCACGGCCGCGATACGGCCTGTTGGGCGGCTTGGGGGGCAACATGGACAACAAGAGTGTCGCTGAGAGTCCTCGCTCCCCTGCGGCCGCGGCTGTGTTCAACAACAACAACAACAACCACAACCCGCTCCGCCAGCCCTTGTCGGCTTCTCTTCCCCACACCCATCTCTCCACCGACACCTACGACGACGACGATCCCGCCCTCTGGCCTATCACCATCACCAGAACTACCGTCACCGAGGTCTGCAGCGCCTCCACTATCGTCTGTCCCCCTATCAATACATGATCCCCCTCCCCTTTCTCTCCAGGTCGCTATCCTGCCTTCTTTCTGTCCGGGTTCTAGATTCCAAAGTCTTGAATCCCTCGCATTACCCAATAGGATTAAATTCCTTGCAGGATGGATGGTTTTTATAAATTTACCTGTGTCACCATACCCTTCGCCCTGTCAAATGCGCTGCTCTGTCTTGTTATGACAACTATCATATGCTGGTGTATTAAAAACGAACTCCGCTTTCCTTTCCTTTTTTTTTACTTATGTATGGAGTAGTAGTTTCATCTCTTCCTCTTTTTTTTTTGTTTGCAGATACATATGGATATCTGTTGATAGGTCTGGACTGTATATGCCTGAGTGGACAACCGTTTCCTTTTATCATCATTACCTACATACATATATAAAAAAGAAGTGTTATGAACTTTCAAAAGAAGCATCCGTTGGTGGAGCAAGATGTGTACAAGGAACCCATGTCCTTCTTCCCGTAAGATTGTTGAGGAGGGCTGGAATGTGTGGCCATGCAGATACATACTTGGTTGGATGGATTAGACCAGTTCATGGAGGGCCTTTGTTGGCAACATCCAAGCAAGGTTTATATCCCTTCACACCAGCCAGTTCAGCCAGCAGACCTGGCCGATGTATGTATAGCTTCAGAATGGGTGTAATTCATCCTACGTGGAATGGGCCAGCTGCTTTTCCCACTTCCTTCCCTTCAAAAAAGAAAAAACTCTACAGTATTGTTTTTTACTTTGTTGAAAGCAAAGATGCATATAACAAACTGGTCTTGCCAAATACATGGTAGTATATGTTGGAATTTATTCTTCTTCTATTCATCCCTGAACTCCCTTCTTCCTTCTCCATCATCAATATCACTTCTTATCATTCCAGTAGTATATATTCTTAGTAGCATGATAGTAAAATAAGATATCACAGTCTGTAGCCTATGAGCCTGTGTCTGTTAGTTATTCTCAATCCATTCTAGTCTTGAGGAATGGTGTCATTGATTGTTTTTTTTGTGATGTTATTCATGGTGTTTCTTTCTTTCTCTTCTTAATCACAACTTGAGCAGCTTGTACTTAGTCTATATCG
This sequence comes from Puccinia sorghi, assembly GCA_001263375.1. Lineage (NCBI taxonomy): Eukaryota > Fungi > Basidiomycota > Pucciniomycetes > Pucciniales > Pucciniaceae > Puccinia > Puccinia sorghi. The sequence goes on from LAVV01008613.1 coordinate 19,402, forward strand.
GTAGCATAGATACAAGAAATTTCATCATTGGTTCTTTCCTTCTTTTTCCGCCAGTTGAGCTAGTCCAGTGCTTAAAATCACTACCATCCTCCCTTCTCTTTCTTTGACCTTTCAGAGAATCAGATAAGAAATCCAACATTATAAGGGTTCAACATTGCATGCATAGTGTGTGGGAGCAGCTGTCATGTGGGGCCAATGACTTCAATCACTGTCTGGACAGTGGGCCTGGAGGTAGATTTCCATGGCTACAGTATGGGCTGCTTTGGTGGCACCACAGATATCAAGAGTGTTTGCAAACCCAAAGAGAGGCTTGGATCCTCATCTGCTCCTGCTGTCTTCAAAAAACATAATCTTCTCTTCCAACCCATGCCCATCTCTCTACCATCACACCCTCAGGCCTATCACCATCACCATTGCCAGAACTACCTTCATCAAGGTTGGTTCCACTTCTACTATAATTTTTGGTCTCCCCATCAACAGATAATCCCCCTTCCCAAAAAGATCCCACCCTGCCTTCTGTCTCTCCACATTCATTAAGAACTCTGAAAGTCTCAAATTCTTCACAAAACCCAATAGAAGTATGTTTCTTATAGCACATGGATGGATGGGATTTATATATATCATGGCACCAGAATCCCCTCCCTCCCAAACACACCATTCTGTCTTGATATGACCTCAATATACTCTACTGGTGTATTAAAAAAACAAAATATGGTTTTCTTTCCCTTTAGCACAGTCAAATCCACATGCCCCTTGGTGTGCTTAATTTCCTCTGTGGTTAAATATGGTAGGTAAGTTTTGCAGGTTTGGAGGTTAGGATTCAGAAGGGTTTTGTGGAGGATCAGGAGGATGTGTGGCCATGAAGCTGATTGCTTGCATGTTGCAGCTCAGTTCACACAAGGCCTTTTCCTGCAGGATCCCATCATAACATATGCCTTCACACTGTTATGATCTTGTAACCCCCTCTGGGACTTGCCAGGGGTTTCCCCAACTGATTATATTCAGCCTCCGCACCTTTGTACATCCCCCAGTTAGCAATCTATAAATCTCAATCACAACACACAGACCACACAATTTGGACTGACAGACCTCACTGATATGATGCTTCAGAAGGGCTCAATTTGCTTCATATGCAATCCAGTCTGTCTGGTTGAACATATTTTGCTCACAGATTTTCTTGGGTGCACTCTAGACATGGGGTGTATTCTCTTCCCACTTCCTTCCCATTTTGGCTTCTTTTTTAAATAAAGCTCAACCCCCCCCCCCTTTTTTTTAAGAAAAGAAGAATGATGCAAAAAACAAATTATTTGTATTTCAGAGGAAGTAGAACAATCTGAGTTCACACTAAGATTTCTGGCTTCTTGGCTAACATTTTCTGAAAGACTTTCTCAAGATAAGTGCTTCTGTAACTTTCCCTGATGACCATGGTTTTTATTTTTTATTTTTTGTACATAAAGAAATCTGAGATGAAACTCAGAACCTCATCTCAAGCCCAGAAACCCCCACCTATTTATTTTCTCCTGTCTTCCCACATCTCTTCTTGGAGAGAATTATGAAACAGGTTTTAAACCCCTCATCACCCCCATGTGTATCCTATTTTGGGAGACAAGTTGTATTTGAGTTGTTTTGTAATTTTAATTCTTAGGATTGATTTTGGCTGGGGAATTCATTCAGGACAAATGGAGAACCACCATATGCTGCCTTTTTTTGACTCTGGAAACTAATGTTCTCACTTCAATACCTCAGAATGTTGCATTGATGTCCCAGCAGGAATAATCCCACATAGAAATATGTATTTCTCTCCCTTGATATTAAACTTTGATATGGGATTTACTATGTTCACTGCATCTATTATTCTCCAAAAATTCCTTCACTTCAATATTCTCCAAAAATTATTTATCAAAATCAGAGCACATCCAGGTTCACTTAAACACCTATTTATTAGCATAGAGGAAAACAAATTCTTGAACCTCACAGTAAACTTACTCCTAAGATTGAACACATATCTTCAATCTCTGTACTGATGATTAATATGACAATCAAAGAACCAGACCCCTGAAGAATTAATAAAATACCTGACAGTTTGGCATAAATTACTATAAATTCTCAATCAACTCAGTTCCTATATGCAGTAAAACAAGTTGAAATTGGTTGGGTGAATATGCATAAAAACCTATGGAGTTTAATTAATAATACAAAATTGGTGGTAAGCCAGGAGGCCTAAAAAACCAAATAATTGATATACAGAGTTGTTGGGAGCAGGTGATACCAGAGAGGGTATGTGTCAGCCTTAGAGAAAGTAAGACTATCCAGACGGCTTCAATTGTCAATAGAATATTATAATTCTTTCATTTTCTCCTTCATAGGGTTTTGAGATCAGAAATAAATCCTCACCATGAGATTCTCCTTATTTTTTTACCCTTGTCAAACACATGAGGTGCAGTGTGATGGTGCTGTATGCATGATATTTCCAAGGTTGATGACCAGAGAATTCTGAGTTTGATGACCAAATTTAATTATATTCAATTTGAAGCTCACCCAGTTCTGAAAACAGAACTCAGTGAAAATTTTCAACCTCAGGCCAGAACCACTTAGATCACAAGATCCCCCAATCTTAGGACTTTTTCCCACTCAACATTGTCATCACATCCTAACAGTAAGCCATCTTCCTATTAATTGTTTCTCTCTGTTTCTTTCTGTCCTCAGGAGTAGTTCTCTGACAACCATTATTGTCAAATGATTCTATAATGGTTTCATTTTGCACCATAGAAGTTCATTTGGTGTACTTCAATTCATTCTATGTCCCCATGACATCATGTTGCATTGTATAGTCAACTNTATAAGTTACAGGACTATTGTTACTTTATAGAATACTTCTCAGCTTCTTCTCTCAAAAGTTTTTAACTATGTAAAAACCTTTCATGTACCTGTCTGAGCTCTTCTAGGTAAATAATATAAATTATTAATTATGTATTCATGGTGCACTTTATGCAGAAAAAATTCTTATATTTTTTTTTTGATATTTTGAGAATTGCCAAAGTACTAGAAGTAATGGAAATTTAGGTTCAGGCCCAGTGGGTGAGGTAAAATTACATGAAAAATCCATTTCTCAAATTATATTTTTAGATTTCCTGATAATAAGTAAGATATGAACTATTCTGCAGTATTTGAATACTCTGGAGTATCTCTAAGGCTGACATGACTCTCATTAAACATGACTAGATCCATTGAATTGAAAGAATCATTTGTTTAACTCAATGCATCCTTTTTTTTTTTTTTTGGAACTTCAGCCCCAGCACTGAGAAATCCTAGAAAAGGCACTTGAGACCCGTTGATAGAGTTACAGTTACTTGGTGGAAATATTATTCCCTAAAAGGATTTATGCAAAAATCCCTTCCATCACTGTGGCATTTTCAAAAACTCTTTACTTCCCCTCAAAATTCTTCTTCCCTTCCTTCTCTCTCTTATTCCCTTTTGACCTCCTCTTCAATCTTCCATCCCAACTTATTCTTCTTGATTTGACTCCCTCTCTTCATAAACTCACTCCAATCAACTCTCAGAAATCACTGGATCCTGGAATCCGCTATGGTAGTGATGGTTGTAACATACTGTATATATGTATAAATATATATTTAGAAAAATATCTTTTACAATAATGACTTGACATCTCCTCAATCTCTGGTGTGAACAATGTTTGTTGAATTCAATAATCTACTGATGGGTGATTTTCTTGGTTTGAAAGTGCTGTGAATTCTTCAATCTCTGGTAAAGCTGGTGTACAATGGATGAAACGGTGGTGAACTCAAGGTGGAAGTTGAAATTTTTGGTAGTGCTGGAAATTTGCAGAAATCAGATTAGCTTCAAGAAAAAATGTGAGGAAATCAACAGGAAAACTTTTGACATCAACAAGATTTTCACTTCATTTGTTTTCCTCGACTTGTATCACTTGTCCCACATTCAAAATTAATCCAAGCAAATTCCTTGCATCTTGGAGATCTTGGTTCTGGACCTCTTCCAAATGATTTTTTTTGTTTCTTTATCTTTTTCTTTCTCTCTCTCTTTCTCCTTTGAGGTGGTGGTGGTGTGGTAGAGCATTGGATTTGTGGGAGAATGGTCTCAAATCTTTCAGGAGCGGATCAAATTGTATGACTGGGAAACTATCACATGTAAAATTAGGACCATTTTTGAGTCTCAGCAGCTTCTGAGACTCAAATCTGAGCCTAAGTTGATGTGTTACACCTTTTTATCCTTTTCTATGAAAATTAAAGGAATTAGTAAGTGATTAGTTGATTTCTCCAGACATCCCAAGTGGGGAAAACTCTTGACTTATAGAATAAGTCATAGGAATCTGTGTGTAATTATTGGCCTACCAGATAATCTGGACAATTCAATAAAACTTAATATCAAATTTATGATTGGGAAACAGGAAAGTACCATAATCAGCATCATACTCAGAACCAACATCTGATAATTTCCTGTCAGAAGATTGAGTGGGAAGGAATAATAAAAAGGCAAATCAAGATATGTTCTCAGAATCTACGTGAGGAGAAGGGTTTATAAAACTCTTGGTAGTGGAGGTGATATAAAGGGAGAAAGCTGAATCTTCTTGGAGTTTTCTGTAAATAAGGTCATCAAATGAAGGCAAGTTTTTTTTTCACAAGGTTTTGATTATTTTTGATAGGATGATCTTAGGGTTTTTGAAAAAATGAAAGACCTGGGAGGAATTGAGGTAATTTGAATGAAATTCAATCTTTTAATCAGGACCTGTTGAATTTTAGGCAGGGTGACGGTGATTTATAAATAATATAAGAGCAGAAAATAGTCTGAGAAGTACCGGCAGCTCAATCAGTGGGGCTTAAGTGCCACTGCAGGGAGTTGTGTCTCACACAGTGGATAAGAGCCTGTGCAGTCCTCCACAACTTTCTCCTAAAGGATGATTCACCATTGATTGACTGAAAATCCAACTTGAAGGACCCTCTAGCTCCTATGGACAACAACAATCTACATGGCCGTGGTGTTGCTAGTTCAGGAAACCAACACTGAGAGAAAGTGTTTCAAGGTGTCCTTAGGCATCTTGAATTGGCTTAGGCCAATGTGGATATTTTTTTCCTTGATATTTATTTTTCTTGGTGGAACAATCTTCATTTTTTTATTTCTTTTTCTTTTTGGAACTTTTCTTTTTTTTTTTCA
>LAVV01008624.1:5119-19831 GCA_001263375.1 Puccinia sorghi
CCTTGGTCCAATCTAAGTCCCTCAAGATTGTCCCCCTCCTTGCCTGAAATCTTTGATTTGAAAACCTGACAATAAGGAATAGAGAAAATGGCTTGCCTAGCTCAGTAGAAGAATAAGGTCAGGTCTCCCCACTGATAGGAGGGAGGTGGGGAGAAATGGATTAAATAGTGGTGAGATTTGATGTTTGTGACATGTCATGAAATGGGGTCTGATCACATTAATCTGCACAATTTTTTGTGCAGAGCCACTTGGTAAAATTCAGGCAAGTCACTCATACTCAACTTTGAACTACTTTTTTTTAAGAGTCCATGATAGCCCATGTACATCTCCATCCTTTTTTATTCATGCCATAGAGCTATCTAAACATACGGAGCCTTGAAGAACCCAAGAATGCGACGACCTGATCTGGGAATCTGAAGTGAAGAGTGGCGGTGAAGTGACGAAGAAAGAGGATTCATCTGATTGATAAGTGTTCTTCTGCATCATAACTATATTATGGACATTCTTGCTTTTGTATGTCACCCTCCCCGCAAAAGGCAGGGAAGGGGAGAGACAAGCAAGGTAAAATAAATAAATAATCATAGTATGAACGGCGTGAACAGAAGAGAAGAGAAAAGAAGAAGCTGATGGGGAGGATCAGGCGGTGACCGAAGCCTAAAACAGAACTCGATGTGCGTTCGATTGGACTGAAGTTCGCTGATGATAAAACAAGATGTATAATGATACTGTTGATATTGGTAATGATAATGTTAATGATGATGGGAAGACACACGATGAGTGAGATGATTGACTGGTAAAGGAACATTTCTGGATGGGGATGATGGTGAAGACAAAGCAAATCGAATCAAATCCTAACACAAACAATCAACAATAAAGAGACCCAAAACACAACAATAAATAGATAAATAACGATGGCGGCCATGACGATAATGATAATGCTAACGATGATGATGATGATGATGATGATGATGATTGAAGGAAAAAGAGAGCGTGTGAATTATTTTTGACGACTACCGAAGCGAATGCCGAGGATAGATCTGCGATCGGAGGAGGGCGGGTTACCGGAGATGTTATGATGGCCGGATACGGGGTTATTACCGCCGTGATAGCTGTTACGACTGGAGCCGCTGTTATGAGAGAGGATAGTTCCAGTGCCCCTGCGGATCAATTTACCCAAGCCGGAGCCGTTCTGGCTGACAGGATGCCCAACAGGCCCAGAGGCGAGCGTTGAGGAACCATTAAGGGAGGGGTCGCCCAGCCGGCTCACCGTGTGGGCTTCACTCGAGGATTTGAAGCCATACTCCGACCCACTCATCGTCCGCGCTAGGCGCGTCTCGTCCATCTGCTGGCTTTTATACCCTCCTCCAACTCCCTCCATGGCACCCACCGTGAACCCCAGCTGTTTGTCCATCCCTTGTGATGTCCCCTCCTTGTAGTTCCCCTGATGCGCNAGGGACACAGCGAGCCTCCCAGGGGGGGGGTCTTCTGTTAAGTCTGAGAAACTACTGATTCAGGGTTTGGTCCCAATAGAAACTAACCCTGACATATTCTATATCAAAGGGCCTGACCAGAGTTTAATTCTTGGCTGCGCAAATCAGCATTGAGGGCTTCTTGTTGCTGATCCACATCATAGATAGAGTATTTCATTTGGCCAGCCCATGTTAACTCCCATTCACTTTTTGGACGCAAATCTATGCAGCTGAGCCGTACATCTGTAGACATTGGTGTTTGGTATGTTTGTTACAAGACCAGGTTCCTCCAGCCTAATGGGGTTAAGTGTCAATCTAGAGGTTCAGTCCATTCTAACATTCAGTCCATTCTAACAATTACAATCACATTTCTGCACACTCCAACCAGTTCTTTCCCCTGAATAGTTCTATAAGTATTTCTAATTTGAGTCTGCAACAAGGCTCAGGCATGAAAAGAATGCCAAGCCCCCTGCAGAAGATGTAGTATGCCAAGTGGAGGTCTTTCCAAGTTCCAGGTTTTAAGCCTTACAATCGTTGCACCGACGCAAGCAGGCGTTTCCAATCCGACGGTCCAGGCCGGCGAGGGATCAGTGACCGTAAGCAGCCTCTCTGTTATTGCCGATTAACCCATACTGACATGGCTATGTGGTAATCTTTCTCGACGGGGCTCGAGCCGGTCTTGAGCGAGATCAATCCTTATGGGCGGCGGCTCGTGAGATCCACCTGATCAATCGCTCGACACCTTCATCTAGTACCGACGCTAAGTCGCACGAGGCCGATGGGATCGATCCTTGGGAGAAGACGCTCGGACTCAACTGGCTCTCGCTTTTATCATCCGTCGAACCTCATCCGTTTCCGGTGACTAACACGATTGGGAATCGTTGTCTTCGCTCATCGGCCACGTCATGGCCCAGATGACAAGAATCCCCGGTGGGTGCTAGGCCATTCAAGCTATCTATAAAAGAAAAGAGGCTGTATTTTACTCTCATTGATCAATCGTTGTGTAATTTTCATTCATGAACTGAACATCTCTGCCTTTTCCCACAGATTGTCCCGCGAGGAGCTTCCTGCAGCAATACGGGTTTGAGATCCCGTGTCAGGGGATGACATCGGAATAACTAAATCATAAGACTGCTACCGCCGTGAAGAGCCAGGTGAAGGAAGTTGAAATTCGGGAAGGCAGTCTCCTTTTCAGCGATCGGTTCTCAGACGTAGAACTCTGCCCCCTTTCTATGCCGTCGTTTATGTCGCGGACTGTGTGAGTTTTTTCCTCAGCGACGTCGTCATCGTCCAAAGGTCGATCACTGTGCGACCAATCTGGCGCTTCCAGCACAGAAATGAGAGGATCAACGAATAGGTCGTTGAGGGTGTTGGAATTAGGGTCAGGGATTGGGCTCACTGCCAGTCAGATTCTGGCTTCCCTTCTATCCTCCCTTCCCTCCCTACAGCCGATTGATGTGGAAATGATCTTGACCGATTATCATCCGGATGTTCTCGATAATCTCGAGCAAATCCTCGCACTGAGTCCGTCGAGACATAGTCTGCCGGAAGGCTGTCCTTCCACGCTTAGTGTTAGAGTCATGAAACTTGACTGGAGAGACCCGGAACTCTCTGAATCGGCCACCAACGGAGTTGCTGGGGCCTTTGACATGGTGCTGGGTTAGGAGCCAGAGCATGCAGTGTGGGCCTCGAAGGCGGTGCGCTATTTCTTGCAATTGGAAACGAGCCGGATGGACAGCAAGCGTCTTGAACCGATGAGCGCCTCGAGCGCCAGTCTACAACGGGAAGATTACATAGATGTCCGGCCTTCATTCCATCTTTTGTTACCACTGCGGCCCACGTTCACCAAAGAATCAGAAACCGTCCATCAATCCTCTGGCTTTTATACCCTCCTCTGACTCCCTCCATCGCACCCACCGTGAACCCCAGCTGTTTGTCCATCCCTTGTGATGTCCCCTCCTTGTAGTTCCCCTGATGCGCAGAGCCCATCCCTATGGGCTCGATGTATTTTGGTGGCCAAATGGTGGTGCCCTATGCAAACTAGAGCTGGGATTCATCGAGGATGATGATGGTGTTAAGTTGTAACCTTGCTGGGATTGACTTTGGATTGATGATGAGATACCACCACTTGCCATCGATCACTGAGGGTCGCTTGTCGAGTTGGTAGCGGGATAAGGACAGTGAGGCTCGTTTGTCGAGTTGATGGCTCCCGCTTCCCGCCAGACTATGATACCGTCGGGCGACAGAATTGTTTCTCGATATCGAATATCCTCCATTCTGTTCAGGTTTCTGAAGATGGCCACCCTGAGTGGACTCTGCCTCTAATGCTACATCTCCAAACAACTCCGAGTTGAGAGAAGTGGGGAGGGGCAATCTCTCAATTTCTTCCGCAAAGTTCTTCACCAAAACTATTGCCCAAAGGGGAAAATCCGGTAAGAAACAATTCTGTAAGGTAAAGCGAGGAGATACTCACATTTATGTAAGGTAGCATGGAAAGCTTTCATTTCGAGTGGGCAGAGGTACTGATGTAACTGTAGACTAGCATTGATCACAGTAGTTTGATAATCGATAGCTTGACGGAGCATTTTAACAGGGTGATGTTGATTTGGGTGTTCTTCCAAGTAAGCCGGGTTCAGGAAAGCTATATTTTCAAGTGCAAAACAAGTAGCAAAGGATCGGCATGAATGATCTGCAACATAGCCATAACCACGATGAAAGAAAGGATGGGACATGGAACCAACCATTTCTGAAGGCGGGTATTCCAGTCTTGGCAGGAGTATCAACGATGCTATTCAAGGCCATAGATAACGGGTTGGTGTTTAATTTCGCATGGCTAGTTTTGGTTAATGCGAGATATCGGCGATGGAGACTTTCTAATTCTCGCGTCTTTTGCTCCGTGATCATGATTGCATTTTCGATGGGTGAGATTTCTAAGACTCGGATCTCTAATATCTCTGATCGTTTCAGAACGGTTGGGAATACATCCTCACACACCAAGAAAGCTGTTAAATTTGTATGAATCATTAGTCTCATCTCATCTCCTATTTTTTTTTGATTGCACTCACTTTTTTCCACCCACATTCGGACGGTATCAGAAGCATCAACATTGTCCTTGTTGAAAGGCTTAGAATGACTGAAAGTATTAGTCGCATTATGCTCATAGTAACTGACAACGGAGCTTGAGACTTCGGGATTCTTAAAGACGATTGTAGTGCGATCAGGCTCTGCGATGACGCGCGTTATTTGTAAGTATTGGCCCTCGGCATACGCCAGTTCATCCGCCGAAATCGAATCAGATTGGATGATTCGAGCATTCGGATGCTTGTTATGCATTCGATCACAGAACGCTGCGTATTTCTCCCATCTGAAAAGCGCCCATGGTATCAGCATGACTCAGAATCCAACGCATTAACTGATATAAGACATACTCGTATCCTCGATATACGAATTGGCGATTTTGAACCCTAGGTCTACAATCAAAAAAAATAAAAAATAAAAAGAAGCAGTCGCATTTCAGAAGTCAATGTCAAAGCAACAACACATCCAGATCTTCTTCACACTCACGGGAATCCTTGTCCATAGAACGCCACACGAAAGTCTGAGGGAAGGGTAGATGTCAACATGAAGTTTGTTGGCATAGCACCAAGTCAAGGACTTACATTCACTGAAATACCGATCGGTTTTGACGATCTGTTGTGCAATTGAGCCATTCCAGAAAATCAACACCAATTGAATAGTAGAACAGGGCAAAGTAAAGAGCTATACCTTGAGGTACAACGAAGATTGATGGGCCAAAACCTCGGATAGTCGCTCATAATCGAACGAGACATGCTCGTACTGTTCTTGAAGTTCCTTGCAGATTTGGATCCCGCTCTCCCAGGCTTTACCTCTAGACAAGAAATCAATAATTCTAAAGTATAGAGTCTCCTTACGAGCAAACGCAGTTTGTTTCGGTAGCGATAATTCCGGCATAGCTTCAACGATCGAATGTAAATCCCACTCGTGCAAATCGGCATGCAACCTCAGCGCCAATCCCGCCTCGACAAAGTTTCCATGGGCAGCATGGAAGTTAACAAGTTTATGAACATAATGAATATAAATCCCGCTTCGACCAATATTTCGAATAAACTGATTTTTTTTTTTTGTTGACGGTGATGATGATTTGATTAGCTCTTATTCCGAAGAAAAACCCCGAATTGGCTTCTCAGTAATACCAATAAAAGATGATGTTATACTGACCGACATCAATTTAAGGGTCCCAATTACTCGATCGTCGATGAACTAAGTATCCCAGAGAGTCAACAAAAAATATGAGAGAGGATTAGGAGGTACAAATATGAGAAGGGAAGGAGACGGACCTCATCACCGGGGGGCAAGTTCCTGATGGAGAGGAGGAGATCCAAGAACTGGCTAAGAGACTCCAAGAAGACATCGATCTGGGCCTTAAGTTCGGGCTCGATACCGCGCTGTTGGTCGTCGGAGAGTCCCTCGACGATGGGGGTCTGGTCAAAGAGGATCTTGAGTTGACCGACAAAGCTGGCCCGGCTCATGTCGTCCACTTGGTTCGTTAGAGTCTCATCTTGCGAACTCCCCAATAGGTTATCTAACTTGTCGATTATCTCGTCCGCTATCACCGTACTTCATTCATCCTCATCATCATGCATCAGTTGTCACGTCGAAACTGGCGCCTCGTGAGAAAAGGGGGCACTTACAAGTCTCTGTTAAGGTTAAATTCGCTGACTATCACACTGTACAACTGATAAGGTAGAAGAGCGATTTAGATCATGTAGGCGGATAAAAAAAATCAAGAGATCGTGACAAACCACGATGACGGCGTTGCTCCTCAATTCGTCATGGTGAGACAGACAAAGTTCCAACAGAGGTTCAATAAATCCAGGAACAAACTGTACTTGATAGCCACCTGGAAATGAAAAAAGGCATAACTTGAGCTTTGTTTTTTTTTTTAAAAAAAACATAAATTGGGGAAAGTAGGGAGAGCATAGGCTGGCTTACCACATCTTGTAACTTGACTAACTTGAGGCTGCGGATGGGGCTGTTCATCGTTTGCATTTGAATTTTGATTGAGAGAAGACGTGCGATTGTGAGCGTGGTCAGATTGGAGATCATTATTAGTGCCAATGGAGATGGCAAAGTCTCCAATTGATTCCCAGGCGGTTCTAAAGATCTTGGAGCCTTCGTCTCGGATATCGCCGGCAAGTTTCCAGATCACTCTGCGCTTCTGGGGCGGATACTCTTCGATGATGAGGAGTTTGGAGGACAGTAGGCCGTGGTTCAGGACGAAGAAATCCGACCATAGGTTCGAATCAAATCGCTCCTCCTCCGAGGTTGTCGGTTCATCTCTCAGTTGCCCCGATCGTTTCCGGTTTACCTCTTCCTTGGCTTGTCCTTGCTGCTGCCGGGTCGTAGGTGGGATAAATTCTCTTTGTAGGATTTTTGAAACCACTTCGAGTAATTTCAATATCGCCTTATGTGAAACCACATTGATATTCAACCAATTTGATGGGAACGAAACGTTTTTCAAGATCGAGTAGAACGCTTTGAAGGTCTTTGATAGAAACTTGCCAAAATTCGTCTTGCCTTCCACTTCTAGCATCAATTCCAAGTGGTTCTCTAGCATCCGTGTCGGCGCTAACATGATCATTGTGATCATTACCACTGCTATTTCTCCCAAGGCGTTCTGGACGGTGGGCGGGCTGCTCTGCTGACCTCCATACGAATTGTTGTTTGGATCATTCGGATTCGCCGTGGGGCTATTGAGGTGTAGATTAGGCTTAGGAGGGAGTGAATTTAGAAGCGAGAACGGATAAGTGGCTGGGAAGACAATGGGAACGGAGCTGATGACCGAGGCAGTGGTACCCAACCGCTGAACGATCTCCAAATTGGCCGGACTTTCGAATTCTCTAAACGATTCGAGTAACTTGGGGAGTAAGCCGAGCAAGTACTCAATGTTGTCGTGTTCCTGAGCCAGGCTTCCTGGGTTGTTACAGATCGCTGGATCGATCAAGACTTCATGTAATTTATCCAAAGCTACCGCGATGACTGCGACCGCAATACGGATCCCCTCCAACCAGGTGACACGGGCTGAATGCTTGACGACATCGTTATCCTGTGTTTTAAACATCAGATAGTCTTCAAATTCTCCTAGATGGGGCTTGACCCAGGTGGTCAACTTGGGTACCAATTGAAGCCTTCCCTCAGTATGATCAAAGATTGGGCTCATGACGATGTGTTCCTGCAATAAGAGCTTCCACATCACAATCTTGCCTTTGGTGACCTTGATGGACTCACAAAACGCATTCGCCTTCTCCAACAGCTCAAGGGGGGAGAAAACCTTGGCCAATTCAGTCATGAGGCTTGCAAAGTGTTGGACAGCCAAGGTTTGAGTGCCGATGATCGAGCTCGAGTCAGTGGTCATGAGGTTATTGATTCGGGAGAGCAATGTACTAATATCAACTTTGAACTTCGATTCGACCGCATCGTTCATCAATCCGCTCGAAGGTGCGCTCAATTCTTTGATTCTCTGCAGCTCCCTCGACCGTACGATGAACCTCATCAAATATCCCCAAACCTTGATGGAGCACCTTAGGGGATGAGCGTTTTCGGGGGAGGTTGGGTTATTTAATAAGTTTTGGAAAGATTGCAACAGATGGGTCGAGGCGGCAGTGGATGAGAAGTGATGATCGATGTAGAGATCCACCACGGGTTTGAAGTTTGTAAAGCGTCGATCAAAGACGATTCCTAGTAGGGTCACAAGCGCGTTGAAAACGAGTTCTTCATACTCTTTCGTGTCCACATTTGCACGAGATACCAGAACTCCAAACAAGGCATCAAAGATGTTTCTTAGAAATTTACAGATTTCCACTTCGGATGCAAACTTGAGCTTGGTGAGTGTCTGCCTCAAGTCATCTGGATTATCTAATAGAGTGTACCACTCCATCAATCTGAGCAACACTTCATCTTGCGTATGGAGAGTGGAGCATAAGAACGATCGCACGACGAAACTGTCCTTCAGAGGGATCAAAAGCTTGGAGAGGGCGGGTGTAATTTCAGGTATCGCTTGTCCAGGTACAAGAGTTGATCGGACGCGGCAATAAACTTCCGGCATAGCACTTTGTTCATCGTACTTGAAAAGGACCAAGCTGTGCTCCCCATCTGGAATGAATGTGCGGTTGGCTGAGAAGAGAGGCAAGTAGGTGAAAGCAAAGGGTTTGTCTGACTGTGCTTGACCTGTATTGTTTCGGTGAGTTTTGTCCTGCCGGTTGCGGAAGGTGAAGAACAAGTGACAAATTTCGATAGTCTCTGAGCTAATATCCAATTTCATCAATTCACCCCAAGCTGTGGAAGTTTTTTTTATATATAAAAAAAAAAAAAAAAAAAAAAAAAACGACACGTCAATGGGGACGCTTCTCTATTATTTTCTTGATAACTTGAGAAAATGGGGAGGGGAAACAAACTAGGGGTTTGATTATTTCGGTAAACCATCGAGTTATATCGAGTTACTTTGGGTTCTCCAGAGCCACGTGAAATGACGCGTTCAACTACATGGCCAGTATGGGTCCTCAATTCAGCCGTCACCTCAATATTCTTGCCAGAGCCAGAGGAGGAGATAATTTTAGAGGGGCCAACGCTGAAGTTGGAGAAATCGCCTGACCACAACTTGATGTAAATCTCGTTCCTTGCTGTGGGGCAAAGAGGTCGGGAAAATAATGATGAGATTAGCTAAAAACCACAAATTGCGAGCAGGGGTTTTTTTTTAATTATTAACTTACAATCATCTGGATAGACGACGTCTGGAAAGCCTAGTCGAGATGTGACCGGAACATCACTGAGCATCGAGCTGTTCTCCTTGAGGATCGTACTGGTGTCACCGTAATAAGTTCTCATCTGGATCTCAATCGACTCATTCTTGGGACCTGGGATTTGAGGGGATTGAAGATTTTTGGCACTGTTAGAGCTAGTCGCAGGACCGGCAGAAGCAAGACTGCCGCTTCCAAAGAATTCCTTAGTTCTAGATGCAATGATGTCCTCGTGTAGAGTTGGAAAGCTGGCCTCACTGACTGGCGAAAAGATGTTCATGGTGTACCGACTGATGGGTGGTTCAAAGACATTCGATGGCGCAGTGGCAGTACCAGTCTGAGTGAATAAACGAGACATCCCAGAGGAATTGGGAGTGTTACCGAGGAGCATTTGATTGTTTTGGGATGAAAATTGGGCAAGCTCCACGACGGCACATCCGTAGGGTCGTCGTACCGATTGGGAACCCGATTTGGGACTGGTGAACGTCATTCCATTATATTCTGTAGGCAAGCCTTGTCTTTTCAAGGTTGGCGTTTCCGATATAGTCATATCAAAGGAATTCCTGAGCGAATTAAAGTCGGCCTCGTATCCTGAGGCACCAGCGTTGGCGGTATGGGAAGTCTCTTGTATGCTGTGGGTGGACGTCGTGTGATTAAATTGCCCGGTGGCAGTTTTCATCGCGCCATTTTTTACTAGTCGACACACCAAAAAGATTGAATCTTGGACATCGTGTGGGCTAATGTCCTTGAACATGGTTCTCGGCGAGATGAGGTTATTAGGGTCGGCTTTTAGGTCCTGGCCAGCGCTTGGATGACCTTCACCACCCCCGGTGTTGTTGACGAAAGATGTCGACATACGCTGAAGGTGTCTTGATTGGTTGGGAGTCGAAGTATGCGGTAGTCCCAAATGGTTGAGGATGACACAGAACTCTTCGGTGAGGAATCTACCCTCGCTCTTATTGTAGAGTGAAAAGTACAGCTCCATCATCTCGCCCTCAGCACACGGACTCGACAGGAAGGATTTGATTTCCAACATCATGTGATAAAACTTGGGTCGATAGCCATAACCAATAGAATTTAAAGGCCTGGTACCATGTGGAGGGGTGAGCATGTCGGCCGAATTAGCGCCATTGGGTTGATTATTGCGTAGACTGGGGAGATGAGCGTTCAATGGAATTTGATTTGGTTCACAGAGCTTGGACTGATTATTGGCACTAATTGTTAAGAGGGCGTTTGAACCAGTTGATTCTGCTAGATGTAGGACCGTTTGGGCGCCGGTGGGAGAGTTGAGGGCAGGGCTCAGGTAGGCGAGTTTGACTTGGTAGACATACATTCTGATGATCGACATCCATGACCTGGAATCGACTGCCTCGATCTCGACTTCGCTATCGACGAGGGCGCCGTAATCGGGATGACGAACGATGATGTCGAGGTGTTGGATGTAGTTACCATAGACAAGCCGGTTTACGAGGTCACGGCGCAGTTTGGCAGCCTCCTCGGTGCTAAGAGTTTGAGCTAAGAGTTGACGTCTACCCATGTGGAGAGCTTCGATCTGTGATTTCATGAGGTGAAACAGTTGATACCGTCGTCGATGGAGATGAACAAAGAGGAGAGTATACCACTCTCGCAAGGCACAAGCGATTTCGTCGATGAGGGGTTCATCGCGCCCGGAGACGGTTTCGTCACCTGCCTTGAGAGCTGGTAGAGGGGTTGATAATTTCTCATTATCGGGACGATCGCTGGGTTTCAAAGAGGGGTTGAATTGGTTGAGTGGGGTGGTGATGAGATCAGATTCGTCCTCCTCTGGGAGAGGTTCCATTGGGCCCATGTCCTTACTAAACGACCTGAGTACGTGAGTATTATTCTGCTGTGTTTGTATTGAGTGAAGATGGGCCGAGCTGGCTGCGCGTATTTGAGCCAAGCAGCTCTCCGATCGCGGGGAGGAGTCATCGAGATGTTCTCTAATTTGGAGGTGGGAGGCGGGGAAGATGCCGAGGAAGACTTGTGGTTCATCGGCCAGATGAGCGGGTGGGTGAGACAGATTGTCATCGACAGATGAATGGAATGGCTGAAGGTCAGATTGATAGAGCTGTGATACGGGTAGATTTGAGAGGGCGGAGGGCTGGTGGGAGACGGTGACGACATATCCCCTGTACCAAATGGACGAGGGGTCTATTGGATGGGAGGCGGGCAGATACTGCTCAAAGACGTAGCATTCATCACCGACATCCAACGCGACCTGAAAGGCAACAAGAGAAAAAGGATTTTAGTTTTTTCTTTTTTTTTCTTCTTTTTCTTTTTGTGGATGGGGAGATACTAGATGGATCACGACAGCGGACCTGGTTTGGGTTTGCAGGAATCAGGAGGGGAGGTTTTTCGGAGGATTCCTTGAGGAGATGGGGTTCTTCGAGTGACCCCATTTTAGCCTTCCCCTTGATGTCGACCTTCCTCGGGTCAATCTGTATTGGGTTGAAGGGATAAATGGTGGTGCCATAGAGGATCTTTGGAAGAGGTACCCATCGCCCGGAGAATGAGAGTAACTGGTGGTCCGACTGTTCGAGGGTGTTCTTTGAGAGTTGTTCGTTGTTCTGATGGAGCAAGTTCATGACTGGAAGAAGTTAAGTGGTTCTTTCGCGAGTTTGTTAAGCCGAAGCAACACACAACTGCATTCGGACGGAAGCAATCCATCATTCAGAAGTACATACTTGGAAAAAAAAAAACATGGAAATCAAGACATCAACGTAAACAATGTGTAGAAACCCTTCTCCTCCATGAGATCTGTCTTCTCTCGGCATTTCCAATTAGCAATCATCCGGCCATTCCAATATTCACCACCATCTCCACCGGGAGAAGTTATTCGCACTGCCAAACATACCAGCACGGCAGCTGCGGCACAGTTATCGCAGCCCGCATATTATTCCTTCACACCGGCCGGCGTACTTCAGGTCGCGCGCACCCGACATGCTGAAGGGATGGGGCGGGGCGACAGCGGATCCACTGGTTCCGACGTCGAGCCACCACCCGCCTTGTCACAATCACCCGAAGCGCCACGGGTTTCTCCGGTGACAGGAGAGCATCGGTGAATCCAACGCCAAATGCTGTGCCGTCGGTTTACCATCGACGATGCATCAACTCGTCAGTGGCGGCGACGACTTGATGCATCGTCGATCTACAGGCGACGTGAACAAGTCACCGGGAGGCAGACGACACATCCACTTAAGCCTGGTTCGTGTTGAGATATAGGGTTACGGTTTCACAAACCTTAGTCATCATAGTTCATTCAACCTGGTTGTAACATCCTCAAACCTAATCACTGCGTACGCAGCATTGTACCTAGCTTAAATACACGTCGCGTCCGGTACCGGCTCCCTTCTCTCACCGAGTTTGGAGACCGTTACCGTACGTGCCGTGCTAACCAGTGACGCGCATCTTTTCGTCAGAGCCCACCTATTCTTTATAGTTTGGGACAGGGGGTAAAGGTCATCCCGGACCCACATCCAAAACCCCGGGTGGTACTAGACTTTTTTGGTCTCCAAGGCCGGCCGGTGAACTTCCACGCTCCGACAACTATGAGTTCTCACAACCGCCGGAATGAAGCGTAGAAGGCCTGGAAACGACCACAAACCCCCTCCAGCCTGGGCTGCCAATTCTTCGACTTGCCAGTCCCAATCAATCGTGATTGATATCGATATTAAAGACAAAAATGATCCGCAAGAACCAAGGGCTCAATCTTTGAAGCTCAGTTGGGTTTGGAACCACTTCAAACCCACTCCAGATGGCAAGCAATATGTCAAGTTATCCTGAAGAATAACCGGAAATGTGGAAGCAAATTGAAAAAAGATCAAAGTGGGAGTACAAATAATTTCCACAAACACCTTTTGAAGATCCATCACTTAGTCAACCCAAAGCTTTCCCAGAAAATTGATAAATCCCAGAAAGATATTGCCAAATGGATCAAGACAAGCAAATTTGCTCCAAAGGTATGTGAAACTCGAGTATAATTACTATTCTTTCTTTTCATCAGCTCACTCTTTTTTTTATCCAGACCAATTTGAACCAAGAAACCCTCAAGTCTGCCTTAGTTTATTTGATCACAGACAGTGATCTCCCTTTTTCACTGGTGGAAAGGCCCGCTTTCAAAAATATCCTGTGAATTTTGAATGAAAACACCATGCCTATGATTAACACGATATCTCAAAGAATGTTGTTGACACACCTCTCACAAATGTATCTCTGTTCACAAGAGAAAATAAAGCTTGAATTCCTTGCCAAACAAGATTCTGTGGGCTTCACTCAAGACGCATGGACAGCAAATATGACTGCTTTCATGGCTGTCACCTCTCACTTCATTAACAGAAAGTTGAAAATGTATTATTTCACACTTGCAATCCCCAAGGTTGAAGTTTTGCACTGTTTTCTCTCTTTCAGCTCTCCTGAGTCCTCTTGAGTGCTAGTTTTAATTATAAATCCTCTGTTTGACCTGTTTTTAAAAAAGCATACTGGGAAGAAATTTTCTGACTTGTTCTATAAGGTCCTCCAAGATTTTAACCTCCTCAGCAAGTTACACACTATCACAACCAATCATGTGTCAACAAACAGCAGAATGGCTTGTGATCATCAACTTGAGTTACCTTTGTTTGAAACCACAAAACACTTGCTAGTCTGTATAGCTCACATGATAAATCTAGGAGCTAAGGCTGGTCTGGAAGTTCTGGGAAGCCTTGAGGATGAAGAGAAAGAAGGTTGAGAAATCTCCATGGGCAATACTGATAGTCCTGAAGAAGCTGCAAGGTCCGTAATGCATATATCAAATTTGACCAACTCTCCGGACAGCATTACATTTTACATCAACCTCAAGACAATCCTTAAGAGGATCCACTCCATCTGCATTCATGTCTGGTGTGGAGCATTTATAGGCAAGGATAGCTGTGGGTCTCAGCTGTAGCTGCTGCTGACAGCATGGTGCACATGGAAAGCTGAGGTGGGCCAAAGTAAAAAAAGTAAATTATTTTCAGGGCTTTTGGTATGCTGAGTGGATTATCTATCCTTGCTTTTGAAAGTGAAAGAAGAATCAAGATTTTGTAGGCGGCAGAGGAAAGGGGCGGGCAAAGAAAGGGGGGTTTGGTTTTGGGGGCTCGAGCGGGCATCAGAGGAGGATCAGGCCAACAAGGGTTACTTTGCAGGCCGCTGCAGAGGTAAACCAGGCCGGTGTGGAGTCTTTATAGGTGAGGCGGTAGCTGTGGGTCTCAGCAGTAGCTACCGCTGATGGCATGGTATACGCGGAAAGCTGAGGCAGACCAAAGTAAACAAAGGAAAGTATCTTCAAGACTTTTGTTTGGCTGAGCGGGTTGAATTTTGCTTTTGTCAGCCGGAATGAGCAAACTTTTGTTAGCGGCGGAGAGAGTGCTGGCGGGGGGGGTTCAGTT
>LAVV01008635.1:0-11089 GCA_001263375.1 Puccinia sorghi
CCCCCCCCCTCCAAATCCAAGCTATCAGAGCGAGAAAAGCTCACAACAGCAGGAAAAGGAAATAGGCACAACTAGCGACGTCCAAGAACTCGAATTCCATCACGGAAGTAGACGAGAGCATGCTTCATCTCGGACTGCTGGCCTATCCCGTCCTTCAATCCGCAGACATCCTGCTCTATAAGGCTAACCAAGTCCCCATTGGCGACGACCAGACTCAACACCTCGAACTCACTAAGGCCCTCGCAAAATCCCTCAACAACCTCACCGACAATCATCTCCTCTTCCCGCTGCCTCAAGGCATCTATTGTATATATAATCTCGCATCCCAACTTAGCCTGGTATCCTAGGTACATGCTGATTCATTACTCTTCCTCTTTGGCTATTTTGCACCTTGACAAAACGATCTTGGAAACTGTCCGGGACACACTCATGATTGACGATTCAGCGCGACAAAGCAAGATCCAGAATCTGCGGGATCCACGGCAGAAGATGTCCAAGTCGCATGTGAGCTCGATGAGCAAGATACTGATCACGGATGACTCGGGAACAATGTTGCGGAAGATAAGGTCGGCGGTGACGGACTCGCAGGAAGGGATAACGTACGATGTAGCTGGCCGGCCGGGGATGAGCAACCTGCTGGCGATATATGCGGGGATATCGGGGGAGGAGATATCGCGGGTGGAGGCCCGGTTCCGCAACAAGACGGTCCTCGATCTCAAGAATGAACTGGCCGACTTGCTCGTCGAACACTTCAGACCCTTCCAATCCCGCTTCAATCATCTCCGTCACGACCCGCAACACGTCCATCACGTCTTTCTTAACGGCGCCCAGTCCGCCGCCCGCGTCGCTAACCGCTCCTTAAACCAGGTCAAACATCTCCTCGGCCTCGACTGACTCGCCCCCAAGTCTCCCCGAACTAGACGAACAACCGTGTACATAGCTTTTGATGTGGCTCCTTCGTCCATCTACACCATACACACCAACGCCTTATTTTTCCTCCTGGCTGTTATACAACCAGCTCGGAAAAGTCTCGCTCTCAAAGAAAAACAACGCCTCTTTCGTGATTCGAGAGGCTTGCTAGCACTCCGCGTGTGCATCGACCCCACCACAGTCGGGTCACCTTCGCTGAGTAGCCTACGAGCGTATAAGAACCGGGAGAGATGTGATGGCAAGAGACATGTTTCCCTTCGTGACCACTCTTCGCCGGTTAAGCATACCTTGACACCGTTCAATGGTGAATATGCATCAAGCTTGCGTTTTTGGTTGTTTCGTTACATCACGGCCAGGGCGGGACACTTCAAAAAACACCAACATAGTATTTATACAAGATATCAATCCATGAAACAAATGGGTTTCCCTCAAGAAAAACAAGGCAAGGAAGAAAGAAAAAAAAAAAGGTTACATGAAAAAAGGAGAAACTTCAAGAAGGCTCAAAATGATAGCCAAGTGAGAGAGGTTAGGTGGAGTATAAGGGCTGTTATTGGTTGGAAGATCTCACGTCGTCGATAGAGCCAGCTTCGGTGAGTACATCATCATCGTCATTGTCTGTGGAAGGGATAGGGGAGTGGCTTGGGTGAGGGGAGTGGGAGAAGGGTTTGAGAATGGGGGTATGGGAGCCGATGAAGATGGGAGAGTGTCGGGCGGAGTCATTTGAAAGATCAGTGGCAATGAAGTTGGGGTTGTCGTGGTGGTGGTTGGAGGAGGAGCGGAGGTAGCGACGACTGAGGAAGTCGGCGGCGAGGCCTACGAGCCAGCGTTGACAGGAGTAGAATTGGACGATGAGTGAAGGGGCCAAGAACTCAAGGAACTCCTTGAGGCCCCAGATGTCCTCATGGGAGACGATCCTGGCCTGTTCGTTGAACTGTAGACGGGTCGAGAGCTTGAGGTCGAAGCGCGCCAGCTTGGTGCCGAGACTCTTGGGCGACAGATGCGAAATCAGCCATTGGATCGGCCACGTCGTGCCCTGTCCACCCTGCTGGGGAACCCGCAAGCGTTGGTCCAACGTGAGCTGGGAACCCATCGCCATCCGCGCGACAACCGCCGACTGGAACATCGGGAACCGGCTGTGCATGTTGGGCGTGCCCACGTGCGGCGTCGGCGGCACTGACAGGTACGGCGTTTGGGTGCCCGTCGCCTGCTTCTCCGTGCTCCCAAGAAGGTCGAAGTGGAGCGTGTGAGAGAAGATGACGACCCGGTTACCATCTGCAGTTTTTTTTTTTTTTTTTTCGCTGACATCAGTCTCAGAAATTGCGGCAAGATCAAAAGGGGGGGGACAGACTGTAATCTTCGCTCTCGCAAATGTCGCCCAGTTCGCTCCAGATGTGACCGGGGAGGAGGGACATGAGGGAGAACTGATTGACGATAGCGTGGATGCCGGAGGCCCTGGTAAAGGGGTTCTCGAACACGGCGTTGAGCTCGTACCATTTCGAAATGCAGTCCACCACCTGGCCCTCTTGCAGGTCTGTCCGCTCCCGCTGGAACTGGTACAGCGACTCGTAGATCTCCACTATCGCTTGTTGGTACGTATTGTGTTCCCCACACTGGCCGCTCGACTTCCCTGCCGCAACTCTTCCTCCATCTCCAGCCCCCAACGAGCTTCCGGGAGACGTTCCCGTCTTCAGTTTCGTCGGCGATAGCGTGAATGGGCGTGCGGTGTCTGAATACATTCTTGAGGGGCTGAGTCTAGAGGGGGGTGGTTTTCAAATTATAAGGGGGTCTGAATGGCTGTGTGATATACAATGTGGAGTGTAAAAGAAGTCTGGATACAATGTCGAGTGTAAAAGAAGTCTGAAGAAGTTGTGAGGAGGAGTAGATTCCCGAGTGGTTGCTGGTGTGGTGTGACTGGACTGTGGGGCGCTGGGTCAGTCCACCGGACCCGCGCGAAGACGGCCTCTCGACGACCACAGCAGCAGAGGAGTCTCCTGGGCTCATCTCACCTCCACTTGCACACACACACACCACAGATTACGGGTGACGCGTGGCTTCGTCAAAAAAAGGGTCAGGCCGACTGAGCCGACCCAAGCCTGCTGTTTCCCCTTGTGCTGTAGCGGGAGGCGTCATGCAGCGTCGTCGGCTTGACCTGCAGACGGAAGGCATCCGTCAAAATTTTAAAGGCGCTTTCGTCGGCTTGACCTACCTACAGATTCCCATCGTCGGCAGGCTTGGCGTCAAGCCGACAGCTGCTTTGTCGCCGTCAGCCACTCGTGAGCGTTATATCTTGGCCAACCAAAGCCATTTGGCGTTGGGATAGCCCCGACGTCAATGCAGCATGCTCCAGCCAAGCTGTCATCCAAACTCCACCTGTTTGCATGTGTAGATGTTTTGGCACAGTGACTGTGCATCAAAGCTTGGTTGAATCACTCAGGGAGAAAGGTGGGAGTAACACCAAAAGCTTTGTTGGACTTTCTGCATGTCAACGGCAGGCAGTTGAGCACATTTTTGTTGCAGTGTATATTGTTATAGGAATCAAATAGCAAAAGCCTAAGGAATAAAAATAAGAGTTTGAGTGAATGGATGACTTGAAGGGGAAAGAATAGAATGTGAAATTGAAGAATGAAAGGAATGAGATGATAAGATGGTTGGGTTGGTGGTACCTCCACTTGAACTATTCCTTCCTCCTCCTGAATCTAGAGTTTCTTCAACAAGTAATTTGGTTTCAGAAACACATCTGCAGTTTAGGACCAGATCAACAGTCAATTAAGGGTATTGGTGTTTGACAGCGTATGGGATGATAAGAGGGTTCTTGATCTGATTTATCTTCTACAATTGCGGGGCTTTGAGTACACGTCACAGTCTCGGGCATATTGCATATTCATTTCTTCAACTTCATTCTTGGGTCTGAATTGATCTACCACTGCAAATAAAACTTGCTCAACTGCCTGCAGTTGACATGCAGAAAGTCCCAGGAAGCTTCTGTTGTTACTCCAACCATGCTCCAAAAGTGATTCAACCAAGCTTTGATGCACAGTCACTGTGCAGACTGCACAGTGACTGTGCCAAATATTCTACATGATAGGCAAACATGTGGAGTTTGAATGGAAGCTTGGCTGGAGCATGCTGCATGTCAACTGCATGCTGTTTTTTTTTGCAGTGTACGACACAAACAACTCAACAAAACAGGCGAGCAATGGGTCAATGTAGCTGAGTTGTAGCAGTCGAACCAGGAAGTGTCTATTTGATTGATCACACCCTGTTGATGCGAGATGTAAAAAGCGATATGTATGTCGTTTTTAGCATTCCAATCACACTTCCCTCAAGTAGAAACCTGACTTGCCGGATTTTGAGGCCAGAAGCTTCTCCCTAACTACTTGGAGAGCTGCCATGTCTCCCTTCGGCATGGTGGATCATGAGCCGTGTAAAACCGTACATCCAGATTGGCATGGGCGTTACCTCGCGAGGGAGGTATCCGAGGTGCCTCCTTTTTTCATCTCAGAATGAAGCTTTTCTTACGGGCCGTTTCGACCACGCTCCTTCGATGACCTCGCTACCCTGCCGTCCACTTCCCAATTGGCTGAGTCTCCAAGGAGGAAGAAGATAGATCGGTGAACCACCCTATCCTCGCAACATCGTGGATGAGCGAGGCGCAACCCTCAGTGCGAGCGCATCCACT
This sequence comes from Puccinia sorghi, assembly GCA_001263375.1. NCBI lineage: Eukaryota > Fungi > Basidiomycota > Pucciniomycetes > Pucciniales > Pucciniaceae > Puccinia > Puccinia sorghi. The sequence continues at coordinate 4,610 of LAVV01008635.1, forward strand.
GCAGAGCTATGACGCTACCAATGCCAATCGAAAGCCCCCCCGCCCACGCGACGATATGCTATAAATAACGCGTTGATTTCGGCCTTCCCTTCCCCCTTCCCCACCAGTTCATCTACGCCCAGTTCAATTTCGTGTTCAAAAATTTTTTTCGCCTGCGGCTTTCACCAACCAACTCTCTCGCTTGTTCTGAAACCTAGGGTTTCTTTTCCTCAGGCTTACCAGGTTAGACTGTAAGCTTTTCTCTTTTGCCCAAACATGCTAGAAGCAGGCGGGACTTAGGATGACTAGTAGTCAACTGCCCTCACAATGCATTCTTTCTTCCCGAATGGCCCATGAAGACAGTTTAGTTACATCATCACCAACTTGTTAAATATGCGCTCTTTCGCCATTCTTTCTGCCCTTGTCCTCATTTCGGTGTCTCAGCTCCCTGCTGATGTGACCGCAGCAACTTTTGTAAGTACATATTTCCTTACCTACCTAACTACAAGTGGCATCCCTCTGATTCCCTAATGAGCATTGTAGAAACCCGCGGGTTATGGCAGCGGCGCTTCATCCACCCCAGCGGCCGGAGCTTCACCGTCGCCTCCAGCTGACAGCGGGTCGGGATCTCACCCTTCGGTCGATGATGCTGTCTCTGCAACTGGTGCTCCTGCCACACCACCTGCCGATGTTGCCTCTGCCCCAGCCTACGGCGCTCCAGCCCCAGCTGCTCCAGCCTCAGCTGGTGGTGCTCCAGCCCCAGGTGGTGGCGCTCCATCCCTAGCTGGTGGTGCTCCATCCCTAGCTGGTGGTGCTGCATCCCCAGCTGGTGATGCTCCAGCCCCAGCTGGTGGTGCTCCAGCCCCAGCTGGTGGTGCTCCAGCCCCAGCTGGTGGTGCTCCTGCCCCAGCGGGTGGTGCTCCTGCCCCAGCTGGCAATGCACCTACTCCCGCCGGTGACACATATGGCAGCAATTCGTTTCCCGCCGGTGGTGCCGCATCACAGGTTGCCAACGGTACAGTTCCTGCTGCGGGTGCAACCCCTCTAGCTGATGGTGCCACGGCTCTCGGCGGCGGCGCTCCCCCCTCCGCAGCCACTAGCGATAGCCCAGCTGGCGTACGTGATGCCCTGACTTGAACTTCGTCTCATGCTAACTTCGTGGCTGCTTCCAGGCCTCTCCATCCGGTAATGCTGTTAGTGCTACTTCCAAGCCCGCTCGACCGCTAAGCGACGGCAGCTCTTCTCCGAACGACCCTTATGGGCCCTCCCCCTCAGGCACCTCCACTAGCCCGACCGACAAACCCGACAGCGGCAAGGGAGGTGACCACCCTGATGGTGGCAAAAATAGAGACGGTGGCAGCGGTAGTTTTGCTGCCACTACTTTTGCCGACGTAAACATTATCACTGGGCTGTTCGCCGCCGCGCTTGCCGCCATTACCCTCTAAACTGATTATTAGAAGCCTTTTGTAACCTAGTTGTACCAAGAGTCTCTTTTTTGTCGCAAACAACCGCATATTGAGCACCCTGCTAGATCACCAGACATTCATCAGGCCCCTTCAGATTGAACCTACCTCAGCGGGCATGTAGACCCTCACACTGACTTTTTTTGAGGCGAGTTTTGAGCGTGGGGGTTTGAGCCCCAGTCGGAAGTCGGAGACTCCCTCTTGTGGTGCGCAATTTCAACCTCGGGGTGTGCGTGCAGCGCTCACATACGCTGAGAGGGCGTCTTTCTACCATGACAAATGTTTATACTCAATACATTAAGCCACGCAGTCGGTCAACGTTACTTTCACAACCCAAGACTGACGAGCAGTAGCGTGTAAACAGCTTCAAGACATGCAGTGAAAGTACACCAACTGAAAGAAACAGTTGCGGTTCCTCCAAATATATATGTTTATGTATGTATATAGACACACGGCTTCAAAACAAAAATAGAATAAGAAAAACACCACATCATACATATGAATTAACGTTTCCGGGCGGGTGCTTTTTTCTTCTGTTTTTTGGCTTCGGCCTCGCTGTTGATCGAAACATCAGAGTCGTCATCGGAAGGATCCCGTCCCCTCCTGCCCTTCTTGTTATTAGATGATGACTCCGCGGCGCCTTTCTTTTTCTTCTGATCGGCTCGCGCCGCTTGTTTTTCTTGGTCTGACCAGTCCAATGCCTCTGAGCCTGATGCCGATCCCTCCGCTGAGCCCGATGATCCGCCAGAGGAATCAGACGCGCTTTCATCAAAATCTGAGCCTGAATCCGAATCATCACTCGATGAGTCATATATATCATCTGATACTTCAAATGCAGACTGTAAGATTAATGAATCAATCAAGTTATCTTCAGTATTGTGAATCAAAGCTACTGAATGATCTTGGATCATTGCTCACGTCTTCATCATCCGAGTTTTCGTCATCGTCTTCACCATCCGATTGAGAGTTCAGGAAGCTCCATCCTCCCTCCTTGAAGAATTCGTAGGGCTGCATAGCGAAGACAAGAATTGGTTAGTAAACGTCCAATGTTGCTACGCGTTGAGCTCGTCAGATTTCCACTGACATCGTCCGTTACAGTTTTCATAATGGCTGTCCAGTTGAGGTTCACAGGCCCTTCCGAAAACGGGATATCACATGAGTCTATCCACTCTTTTACATTTTCAATTTGGCCGCTCGGGATGGTATTACTGTATTATGCATCAAATTTGTCAAGATTGGAAAATCAAACTCACGCTTCATTGTCTTGGTAAAAGTAGAAATGAAAGGATATAGGAGAAGGACTCGAAATGCTCACATGTGGATGGGAGTTTTCGTGAAGTCTTTAAATACAAATACCAAGTCAAAGTTTTTCAGGCCATATTGAATTCGCTCCAAATGAGCCACTTCAACTTCAGTCAATGTCACGACCAAGAATGGAGGTTCGACCAAGTGAACAAGGCATTCCGTAGTGGGCTGAAGCAAGACACTGGATCGGAAAGGTACACCCTGGAAGCCCAGCTCTCGAAACGGCATGTCAACTTCCAATCGACCGTCTGAAGCATCCGCAATCTTGTCGGCAAACGCTTTGAAATGCTTGTTCAGTTCTGCTCGTTTCTTTCGCTCCTCCTGCTCAGCTTCGATTTCGTCCTCGTCGCCACCATTGTTTTGTCTTCTGCGTTTTCGATTACCGGTTTCGTCAAACGTGGCCTCCGAAGCTTCTCGAAAGAACTGAATATCTTTGGTTTTCTTTTTGCCAATAAAGATAGGCGATTTGAAGTGGATGTGTAGGATCACGATCAGCTCCTGATCGCAAGGTTGAAAGAAAATATGCTTAATGTTGTTGAACAGGATGTCTATTTTTCAGATAGAGCAAAAAATTGTACAATATTAGCATCAAGATGTCATGGAAGAAAATATCGAAAACCACTTGAGATCGGCGCTTAGTCTGGCTCACCAATTCGATGATCCGAGCGTAGAGTAGATTGATAGCGGATACCATTTGAGTGAATCTCGACATCGCCAGCTTGGCGTTTACCATCAAACGAAGGGCGAACAGAAATATCCAACATTTTGATTGGTCGTCGGTGTTTGATTTCAATCAACTGATCTTGATCGACTACGTCAGCCTTTTCAGCTTGGTCTTTCTCTCGCTTCAGGACGGCTTTCTTGAGGTCCGTGACCTTTTTGTAAACATCATTCATATGTTCATTGTCGGTACTTCGATATGTCAATCCTCGTATGAAAGTTGCATTAGGGTCTTCAAACGGCGTGTCTTCCTTTTTGCCAGTGATCTGACCCGGTGCAACCAGCATGAATCTAAGGACGGTGTAGTCACCTTCCTCCTGCTTGACCACGTTTTTCAAGGTGTTGATATGGAAAGGCACTGCAAAACCATTGATGGGCAATATAAAACTGCGTTTATTGGTATCCACAATGATCTGGGGGTTACACCAAAAAACAAGTCAATGTTGTTCAGCAAAGCCACATGCATGAATGGGCTTACTCGAAGGCTAGCTACTGCGCTGGGGAGGTCACGCTCTCTCGGAAAACTTTCGAACCGTTTCCATTGTTTGACTTCACTGCCCTTTCCGGTACCATCATCTTCAGCGTACTTGCTTAGCCCTTCCTCCTGCCTTCGTTCGGCCAGTTCCTTCTGGTGAATTTTGCGCTTTGCAGTGGCTTCATTGTCAACTTCTTTACCATCGTTTCGAAGTCGGCCTTTGCGGGATGTCGTTACAACAGCAGCACCCGCTTTTCGGGGGGAATTGCTGCTTTTGCGTGGGGAAGCTGCTGAAGATTTGCCGCCATTCGGAGCTTTACCATTCTTGGACTTGGATGGTTTGTCGTTGAAGAAAAAAGCAATGTGAGAAAGCTCTTTCAGTCCATCAAATAAAATCGTGGACCCTTGCTTCCCAACGCGCACAGTGTCTATCAGTTGTAGAGAGTAAGTTTTGCTGCTGTCAAAGGGATCTTCAATGTCGGCCAAGGAAATGGTCATGGAGAAAATCATGTTTTCTTTCAAGACTCTGCTGCATTTGGGACTCAAGGTTAGAAACGAATCCCTGAACTCTATTCCCAGCTAAAATTAGTAGGCATGGTAAGGAAATAGGAGATATCAAAAATTCGTCAGGACAAGAGATGAGGTTTGCCAAGGATGCAAGGTTGGATGTAGCTTACACTGAACCCGAAGCTCTTGGGGAGGCAGGATTCAAGTTCGGCTCGGTCCGCTGCTACCTTGGACTTGACGGTGTTGAAAAAGTCTTTAGCAACAATGCCTTCTTTCATTGTTTCAAGTGCGTACTTCTGTAACTCGATCAAGTAGTTATAGTTTGCTTCTTGAGTCTACAGGTATGGTCGATCAGCAGACAATTTATAATTACTGTGTTGTGAAATAGCCCATTTAGCTTACTGGATGAGGATCGATCATTATAGTGCGAGAAATGTTTGAACAATATGATTTATATCGAATTCCTAAGCTTGCTAGAATGATTCCTGTGTCTTTGAGTCTCTCAGGATTAGATTGAGCTGACGTGCGTAAGTCATACTCGCCACCCGATTGGATGATGGGGGTGTAGCATAAATCTGCGTATGTATTGTCAAACTGAAGAAAATCATCATGAGAATAGCACAAAAAATAAATTGAAACAAGTATGAAGCAACAAAGTTTGGCTCAATTTGTACTCACGTCGGGGGAATATTTGACTCCCTTCCAAACGCTGGCATCTTCAAGCTTGCCTTCAATAAGATCCGCAAGTTTTTCGTGCGTTCTGTCATTAGATGTCAAACCGAGTCAGTAAATGCTGAAAGCTGGCTGGAATCGAGGCGCACGTGAAGCAGGAGATAAATCTGATTTTCGTAGACTCACATTTTTTTTTCTGTCTCTATTAGGTTTGTCATCTGATTGCACAAAACTGACATTAGCTTGTGGGCCATCTTGCAAGCAACCTCTGTATATTCCTGTGAAACAAAATCGGTGGCAGAGTGAGCAAGATGGCTTTTGATGGAGGTGATACAACGAGACAGAATTTTTCGGAGTGGATTTACTGTTTCTTGCGCGTCCTTGGTGGCCAAGATGACTGAGACACCAGGGGAAACATCTGTAGCTTGCTCGATCAAGTCCTCCTTTGCTTTGGTTTTCAAGAACGAATTCCATTCATCCTGTATCATGGCACATTGGGAAGTAGTTAGCAATGATCGAAGATGAACGAAACTGAGGGGAAAAAAACTCTTACCACGAACTTCCCGGTGTACTTGTCCTTAATCAAGCGACCGATCTTTTGACCTTGTGAGACGACTTTTTCCATAGATGCTAACACGGTTTCCATTGCCGCAGTCGCGGCTGCTGAGTCCTTGGGCTTAACGATAACTTGGACATCAACTTGAAAGTCGCCGTCGAGTTGATCGGCAGAAGGCTTCACAAGCGACGTGAGAATCTTAGCTTTGCTCTCAGAGCAAAGGAATACAACTGAATGTTGCGTGATGAAAGTGAGGGTAGATGGGAATTCGTATCCCAAAAGAAAAGTTTGCAGGGCTCCAGTTTTCTTGTACGGATTTGATTCGTCTGTATTCCCGGCGACCAATAGGATCCCACCGGCGGAATTCAGTTTTTCTTCATCGGGCTCGCTGGCGTCCTAGTGAAATGTCGAATCGGTGTTGGAAGATGAAGAAACAACGCGATGGACAATCAAGAAAGAGATGGGTAAGTAATGGCTAAACAGTATAGCGGCATGCATCCATTCAGGGGCAGATAACCGCGGAAAAAGATATGATCGACGTGCTGACCTTCCATGATTTGATGAGGAGATTGAGCCGTCTGTAGAACAAGGATACATCTAGCTTGACATCAGCCATCTCGCGTGGAGTTGATTATGTGAGTTTTCGGCAGTTCTTCGGGCAGCGATCGCGAGAAAATTTAGCGGATGCGAGTGGGGAAGATGCTGGATTAGCTGAAGACGCGCTGCAAAGAAAAGATACCGTGCAGAGCAATTTGTGGGGGTGCCTGGAAATCGCCACCGCCCCCCCGGGGGGGGGGCTTCCC
>LAVV01008635.1:23272-36518 GCA_001263375.1 Puccinia sorghi
CTGCCCCCCCTCCCCCCCGCAGCCAGCCCCCACAGCCATAGACCAACCACTCCTTGGAGGAGAAATGCTGAGACTACTCATAAGAACAACAACACTACCACTACTTCTCAGAAGACCAAAACTATTATTACCAACAACAACACGCTTCAGGAGCATGGCTGAACAAACCAAGTCAGTATAGCACTCAAATTAAACCACCAACTTACAGCTGACTCCCATCTCAGTCAGGAACCACTCTCAAAATCTGCACTCAAAAAACTAGAAAAGGAGAAGGAGAAGGCCAAAAAAAAATTAGAACGTGAAGCAAAAGAACTAGAGGAAAAACAAAGCAGGGATGCAACACAGCTAGACTATGCTACTCAAAACTACGGCCAACTACCACTCAACCAGAGTCAGGAACGAAACAGTAAGCAATCTCAAACTAACCAAACAACCACAACCCCAAAACTCATCCATCCATTTTCAAAAGATTTCAATTGGGCCGACATTGCTTCACTACATCCGGAAAGGATCGGAGAACGAGTAAGAATACAAGCACGAGTACACAACTCTCGATCTCAAAGTACAACGATTCTACTGCAACTAAAAAAGAGAAGGAAAAAAAATATATATATACTGATTTCTAACATCTCTCTCAGGCGCCAAACTATGCTTCCTCGTACTAAGAAATCAAACAGCCACTATCCAAACCATACTCTCGATGACCCCAGACACGGTCTCGAAACAAATGATCAAATATGCCATTGGCATCCCACTAGAATCCATCGTGGTCGTCGAGGGTGTCGTACAGAAGCCGATCGAGGACGTGAAAACCTGCTCGGTATCCAAACTCGAAATCCGTCTCGATAAAATATTCCTACTCGCAGAGGCGCCCGCCAAACTTCCCTTCCTCTTGGAAGACGCCAGTCGCCCCGTCGACGTCCTTCCTAAGGTCCGCTTTCTCTCCCCTTTTACCTACCTCTGCCGAAAACTCTCCGCCCAACTAAATTCAGAAAAAATAAAAATAAAAATTGTTCTCAGGAGGGCGAACAATTCGTAACTGTGGGTACAGACACTAGGCTGGACAACCGAGTGCTTGATCTGCGAGTAAGTCTTGGGGGAAAAAAAAGAAGAAGAGGAGGGACAGCAATCATCTGACCAAATGAAAACTAGACCCCAGTAAACCAAGCCATATTTAGAGTCCAATCGCGGGTGTGCAACCTGTTCCGACGGTATCTAGACGAGGCTGGATTTATCGAGATTCACACGCCGAAAATCCAAGGGGCGGCCACAGAGTCGGGAGCTAGCGTATTTAAGCTGGCCTATTTCGAGCAGACCGCCTTCCTGGCCCAATCGCCCCAACTTGCCAAACAGATGGCCATTGCGGCCGACTTCGAGCGGGTCTACGAGATCGGCCCTGTGTTCCGGGCCGAAAACTCGAACACATACCGGCACATGAGTTGAGTTTAACACTTTCCCATCCCACCCTTTCATACTCCATGGCTGAGCCCCATTCTCTCCGTTCACCAGCCGAGTTCATCGGCCTCGACCTCGAGATGGCCATCAAGGAACACTACCATGAGGCTGTGGACCTACTCGACGGACTCTTCATCAGCATCTTTAAGGGTCTCCAGGCGAGTTCGACAAAGGAAATCGAAATCATCAAGTCCCAGCATCCCCTCGACGACTTCAAATTCCTCGATAAAACCCTCAGACTAAGACATCATGAGGCCATCCAGATCTTGAAGGACAACGGTCATGATATCGAATTCGGTCAGGATATGGGCACCGAACAGGAACGCATCCTCGGCAAACTTATCAAGGAAAAAGTCCGTTCTCTCCTTCTTTCTCTCTTTCGGTGCTCGTTTCTTACTTACTCGTTATGAATAAACTTGTCTTGTCCAGTACCAAACCGGTAAAATATGATCCTGCTTTTCTTGGTCTCATCAATAAAGGCTAAACATCTTCCGTTTTCGTGGGTGTGGACCAGATTATTACATTATTGACAAGTTTCCACTAGCTATTCGGCCGTTCTATACCATGCCTGACCCGGTAGATCCAGTTGAGTAAACCATTTTTTACGGAAATATGCTACACCACCAATAACTAATTCTTTGGCGTGTATGATGATAGACTCTAAGTAACAGCTACGACTTCTTTATGAGTTGAGTGGAAAAGGGGTTTTTTAACAGAAACAAAAAGAGAAGGGACTGATGATTGGTATGATGGAGATGAGCAGGAGGGGAAGAGATAATCTCGGGAGCGCAGCGGATCCATTCAGCGGGACTGCTCATGGAACGAATGCGAGAAGCGAAGATCGAGCCTGGGGAGATGAAGGGTTATTTGGACGGATTCAAGCTCGCGTGTCCGCCCCACGCCGGCGGCGGTATCGGCCTCGAACGCGTCGTCATGCTCTTTTTTGGCCTCGGTAACATCCGCAGGGCATGTCTCTTCCCCAGAGACCCCAAACGTCTCACTCCTTAACTCCCATCTCACCCTCTCCTTCAATCAATTCATCAACCAAATAAACATTCATTTGCTTGTTCATTCCCCCCATCTTACTCCACACTCTACTTGCATATCTTCTTTTTAAAAAAAATGTCACTCTTGGGCGCACAACATACACATCCGCTTGTGATGATGATGATAACCAAAAAAAAAGTAGATATTTCTTCCAAGTTGGGTGAGCCTTTCATCGACCTGCGCAGTGCGCGACATATTATATAGAGGATCTTTTTCAAATCATTCGGAGGTTTTTTTGTTGGGTTGTGAGGTTCAAGAACAAACAAAAATGGTGCAAAGATGTGAGGGGAAGTGTTTGATGGATATCTACATGGAAAAGAGATGCACTTGTGTCATGCTTCCTGTTATGCTGACCCTCTCTGGTGTGTCAGGGTACACCAGCATATGGTGTGTCGCTTGATCTAGACACAGGACTCTCTGCCACAAGAGAGAGACTTGCTGTGGTCAGATCCAGGCTTGTCTTTTGTTCCTCAGACCCCGCCTCTTTTCTCAGATGGGCCCTTGGCTCACCCTTTCACACAAGCCACACAAGATAGGTGTCTGTTTATATGGATCATGTAAGGGACCTCACACAGACTTCTTTCTATATCCTAAAAGCATATTTGTCTGCACTCATACAGGGCCAGGCCTTTTCCTCACAAGAAACAACATCTTGCTCATGAACTGTCAGCACATGCATGCATGTCCCACACACACTGTACAACTAGAGTCAGAAAAAAAAACAAGTGGAAGAAATATCAAATGATTGAGTCACATTCTGGTTACACACAGAGTTATAAGCTTCTAGGGGTAGCCACCTCAGCTTTCAGTGAGCTCTGTATATGAAACTTGGGTATTGTAGACAGACAAACCAAGTACTATCACTGTGCTGGAGAAATCTTCAAGGCAGAAATGACTCTCTGCCACCCTCTTTCTATGGATAAATATGCCCAAAAGGGGCTATGTCCACATGACACTGGGAGTATAAGGCAGGAGATAAACCCAGTCATAAACAAACATTTCATATACAGAGGTTTTGGGAAGAGGTGATACCCATAGAAGGGCATGCTTTGGATTGGAAAGATAGGTGAAAAGCAGCTGGCAAGCACTTCATCAGGTTAAATCAGCTAGAAGTGGTGGTCTTTCAGCCACTGATTTATAAGGGAAGAAGGATTGGCTTCAGTCAGGAAGTTTATGGGAGCTTGCCAATATTCCAGCAAGGTGAGATGAGAAATAGTGGTACTCTAATATTACAAGGAGAATATTCACTTACATACTTAATTTATACTGAGGATCCAGCTCACTGCACCAAAGAAGCCATCCCCTTTTATTTTAGAGGTCCCCTCAACAAGCAACACCCTAAATTTATCTAGATCAAATTTCTCCTGAAAATTCCTGTATCATCTGTTAGAAATGTGAAATGCATTAAATATATATTCTCATGTTCAATACTTGATCTTACATTTTCAAGTTGGATCACTTTATTTATTTTTTGAACTGGATGGTTTTTCTTAACTAATCCTACCAGAAAATTCCCATTAATTTTAAATGTCATCCTGCATAACTAATTATATTTTCTTATTGAAGGATAAATCATCACAGATTTGATTGAGCCATCTTAAAACTGGGAACAATTCTTCTTATATATAGCAACATAAAGCTCAGTTTTTCTTCAGATCCTGAACAGTGGATATATTTTTCACTATCTCTTCAGGTTAAAATCAAATTACACTATAGCTGGAAATGTAACTTTCCAATGTTGCCAGATTAAATCATTCTTATATCCAATGATCTCATCTTGCACCATAGAAGTTCAATGGGATTACTTAAATTAATTCCATTTCCCCATTACATCATGTTGAATTGTATATTCAAGTACAACATGATTCTTTTTTTCTTGAATTATCATACCCATGTCTTGTTTTTTCTTTCCCCCAAAATAGCTTCTTCCTCACTTTTCTAGCTTTTCTCAGGTTTTCAAAAGTCCTTTTTCCTGTATTTATCTTTTTTTTTCTCTTCTTCTGTTCCTCCATGTGCTCAGCTCATTCTCATTACTATCATAGGATAGTCCTTTTCTCCCTTCATGCATTTTGGGCTTTTTTCAGTCTTCTTGATGTTTCTTTATGAGAGCCTGTTTGGATGATGAGCTTAATAATCCGCAACAAGAACAAGAACTTTGGGAAGAGAAGCAGAATCATTTACCCAATTGACTGAGGATCTTAACAACAAGCAAAAAGAGTGAGATCTTGAAGAAGGGAAGCTGAACAATTTCTGGGATTTCAATGAGTCATTAATCATGGTATTGAGACAAAAGAAAGAAGAAAATTGAATGGAAAGGAAAGCAAAATGGGGAATGCCTCTTTTATCCACCTCCATCTACTTTTCTCCATGTTCAGTGCACTCTTGATCACTGATATGTTTCCATTTTCACAATCCTTTTCTGAAAGTTGTCTTCCAATGGTGAAATCTTCCCACTCTTTGTATTGGTAAGACCACATGATTATGTTTTGTTGGATTCTCTGGTGGAAAACCTTTTAGCTTGAAGTGTGGCATTGTTTGGGACTCTCCCACCACAAATTCTGCCATAATCTGGCTGTAATTCTTCACTGTGTCCGGTGTTCATGGCTGGGAGAACATTGAATTCATTATTGTAGAACTTGGCAATTTAACTTAAAAACACACTTCATTTTCAACCTCAAAAAGATCAGCATCACACCTCATGCAATGTTAATGCACAAAAAAAAAGTAGCAGTCGTGGAATGTTGTCTGGAATGGTTCAAAACCCTTGTCAGAAATTAAAATGTAGATTTTAGTTAAATTTGAAGCCTCTTGGCCAGGCTGACATCAGGTAAGTATTGGTCTATCTCTCATACATACATTCCTTTTTCATCATTGATAATAGCACTTTGACATAAATTGAACATTGAGTAAGAATAATCTGTGTGGAAGATCCTACGAGATTTCTAGCATGATGATGGGTTTAAAATGGGACATGCTGTGGTCCAGACAGGATTTCTGAGGGTTTACAAGGTGGGGTCAGAACTGTTGGCAGAAAACACATCATTAAATAGCTATATCACAACCATCTCTCTGCATTTATGCTTCCTTTCCCTTGAACTGTTCTGCTATTGTCAACAACACCAGATCCACACACTTCTGTAGTGCAGAATAAGATGTCTGACATTGTCTTACCCCCATGGTTAGCAGCAAACAGGCTTATAATCTACCTCCTATTAAAAAAAGTGGGGCATGGAGAAAAGGGACCACTATAATTGGCCATTCAGTCCCAGTCATTTCTCCAACCCACATTCCAGAAATGTATCATGGAAAACCCTTAGCTTCATTTTTAGTGGAGGAATATGCAGACTCAGACTGCCCAAAACTGGATGGAAGATACACACTGACAGGGAGTATCCATGGAGCCCAGCATCTGGCTGATGTGAGGATGATAATACCAATATTGAGACAAAGGTGTGAGAATTTTGGGTGTTGTGTCCTTTGTATTTTGATAGAGCTGACAAATAATAAATTGCAGTTGATAAAAAACGAACAACTTGATAATAGTAATAAACATAGTTTCAATATTGTGAAGGACAAAGTATATAGAGGTATTGATTTCAAGTAATATTGATACCTTAATAATAGCACTACGGAGTTATTGTTCAATAAGTTTTTCTGAGATGCAAGTAAGTTTATTGGAGGGAAGTTATGGTAGCGTGTGATTTCTTTTCTGACGATGTTGGTGGTTTGAGTTGGTTCTTCTTCATGAGATGGATTCCCAATGGGATGAAAGATTTCAAAACTTAGATCTTCAAAATGGAGTGTTTACACTCTGAATACTTCAGTCTAGTGGACATGCTTCAGTTGAGAAATCTTCTGATGCACAGTTTTCAGTAACTCCAACAAAAAGGGGGAAAAAAAAATCCTGGTTCTGTTTCTACAAAATAAACACACAGTTACATAGCTGAACAAAAGAGATGTATGTATGAAGGTGCTGATTTAGGGAACCAGGGAGAACATGGTAGAGAAGGAACCTCTGCCATTCAGGATGTCTTCTGACCTTGATGGCACTACTGCCATGCTACAGGTGCTGCAGGTCAGCAGTGAGCTGCACCTATCTCCTCATCCTGTGCTGGCCGTGCCACACACACTCCCCAAGAACAGTCGCTTCATGTAAACAGATGGGTAGCCTATATATATTAGAGCTTCCCTTTCCTGTGCTTGTTATCTCTCGCTTCCTAACCACTCTTACACACATTTCCACCACTGCAATTCCTTCTTCCTTTCATCAGAAAGAAAGAGCCCCACACATGGTCCAACTTTCTTTACCCCCCCGCCAAAAAAAAAAAAAAACTTATTCTTTAACAACGAAAAAAAAGGAAGATTTATGTATAGATTAAAGTGCATGAAAAAGCGACTGTTACATACGGGGAGAAAGAAAGAGAACAAACATACATGTTTACAAAACAAAAAACAAAAAACATGGCCGCTTTTTGCGGCCCATGTTCCATTGGTTGTGAGAAAGACCTAAGTGCTGTTACACACACATATATATGTGCCAAAAAAAGGAGGGGGAATGACAACAACAACAAAGAGAACTAGATGAATGAAAAAGATACGGAGGGAAGGGGAGATGCACATTCAGTCTTCCAATTTCCCGACGAACTGGAGAAATAGCACATAAGCATGAGGATGAGTGAATCGGGATGACATTATTTTCATGAAGGAAGAGAAGGACTCAACGGCTTGGCGGGTAAGGTTCGAATGATTTGTGCCGATATCCAGGTCGATATTCCAGCACAGAAAGCTACCACACCAACCAACCAACGCCCCGCGACAACAAACAATAAGCAAATAAAATATTTAGGAAAGAGGGAAGAGGAGAACTCAACAGAGTATCGACGGAAGTCGATATCAAGTCAGTCAAGAAGCGGAGTATCCAGAAGGGTAAGAGGCCGAAAAATATGCAGATGAACGGGCCTAAGTTTTCCAGCAGAAGGAGCCGTTCATTGATCGGTTTAGAAGAAGATGAGGAGGTGTAGATGTGGTAGCCGATTAACGAGATGGTGAGACTGATGGTGAGGGCAACCAGGTTCAGGATCAACTTGACGAGGAGATCTGTAGCCACACATGGTCAGCTTCCCCCCCTCCCTCTCAGACAGGGCACGAAAGACTCAACTGTGGAAGAGGCCGATCTGGGCATGTTTGAAGACCAACGATTGGGTCTTCCTGAACGAGGCCGAGAAGTTGAAGCCCGTGATACCGGCATAGATGAGGGTGAAGGAGCCCAGAAAGTCTAAGATCCGACTCGAAAAGTCGATCCAGATCTTGAGCCAGGCCAGCAGGATATTTCTTGTACAGCAGAAGAAGCCAGATGGAGATGAGGATGATGGGGAGGAGAGACGTTTGAGGAATTTGAAGAGCTTAGAGGAGCTGTCAAAGACGGTGAGTAGGAACGCGGAGAGACAGACTGTCCCAAGTGATGGTCCCAAGGCGCGACTGATAGATTGGCAGGTTGAGTCGAGCGAGGAGTAGGCCTTGCGCTGGTGCATACCCGGGGGTGAGTGGCGGTTGAAGTACCAATGGGAGACGACCCCGGCGACGACGATGCGCTGGAGATTGCGGATGACGTTGAGGGACCAGGACCAGACGAAGCCAGCGACGAGGGCGTGGCCTAGGGCGCCCGAGTTGATCACCCATTGGCTCTCTTGCGGCTTCCCCGAGAGCAGCAGCTGCAAGATCAGACTCAGGAAGGGGATGCTCGACACGATGCAGGCCATGCTCAGGCCCAGCGACGCCATCACCAAACTCGGATGCGCCACCAGCACGCCTACCGACAAACTCAAAACCTGGATCGTCCGCTCAATTCGTCCCCGCTCTGCCCACATGAACCTCATGAATACCCCCGCTACCCCCACCGCCAGCAGACTCACCCAGCCCATCCCAGACCGAGCTTCCTCCGAGATCGCTTCCGACCATGTCCAGAGGCCAATCATCCCCAGCACTGTTGGTACGCCCAGGATGGTCCCGTAAACAAGATACCTAATCGAACGTTTGACCAGCAGGAGTAAACTTAACGAGATCAGGCAAAAGCCGAAGGTGACCGTGATCAGTAGGGCCAGGATTGGTAAGCTCTTCATCAAACCCAACTTGCCCCGCTCTCTCTCATCATCATCACCACCACCAACCTCGGTCGGGTTGCTGGGAGAGATCAGGAAGACCCAGACTGACTCGGCAAAGGCGTAGAGTAACGAGCTCAGCCAAGCCGCAATCCAGAAGGAGTCCCTATAATTTTGGGGGCCTAGGGCGGATTGGCCAGGTACCTCTGAGCCGATATCACGGGCCTCGGTCGGGTAGATGTATACCGTTGGTAGGCTGCTACTATATTCGTTGGCGGCCAGGGGGTACGACTCGGGAAGGTTGTCAAAGGCAGGGGTTGAGTGGCGGGCGGGAGGCCGTTCAGTGAGCTCGGATGGGCAGAGCGTCGGCTCAGGGGCCAGTTTATTGGAGTGAGATGATGATGATGGTTCAGCAGGCCCGTTGTCCAAATATGACGATGAAGGATCGGCGCGGAATGCTTTTTGAGGTTGAGATGGTGGTGGTGGTAATGATGATGATGATTGCGGTGGTACGACTATGGAGCCAGGAGCGAGGGACTGGTACATCTTCCATCCGCCTTGATAGGAGTGATTATTCTGAATGGGCTGGCGCTCTGAAGCTGAGATTCTTTGAGAGTGCTGGATAGATTGCAAGTAATGCTGATGGTTTCCATACGAGATTTCCGATGCCATCAAGTTGGAGAGTGCATGTGAGGCCATGAGATGTCTTGGTAGGGGCAGTTCTTCGGGGACGGGCTGATGGTGGTTGATCATATCCTGGTGCTCATAGAATGGGTCCTCATCCTCTAGTTCTGGCTGTTGTGGATGGCTATTCCGGAGACGATCCAGATGGGCCTGGGAAATTGATTGGCTTTCATCCAGTCCCTCCTCGATTCCTCTTGGATGATGATGATCCTGTAGCAGCCTGAGGTCATCTTGGTCGGGTAGAATGTCATCGTTATCGTTTTCGTATCCTTCCCTGGTGGAGTAGAATAGGGGATTTTCGGATGCGTTTGATGGGAAGAATCTTGATTTGTAGATTGGGTTGATGAATGAGGTAGATAGGAATCTTGAGAGTGAAGGTCCTTGTTGTTGTTGTTGTTGTTGTTCTGTTTGTTGTTGTTGTTGTTGTTGTTGTTGTTGTTGGTATTGTGAGTTGAAGAAAGACTGTTCGAGTGGTTGTATGTTGGCCATTGAGCTTCTTTTGTGGTTCCAGTTGAGTTTTTGAGGAAAGTTCTCCGCCTTTTCCCCAGATTTCTTAATCTGTAGCTTCTATTTCTGAATAATTCTAAATCTGGGAACTTCATCTAGCTAGATTTATATCAACAAGGTTTTATCCATTTCCCTGCAAAAAAAAAAAAAAAAGAGAAAGAAGAATGTCAAAGTTACCCCAATTTTGAATCCTAACAGATGGAAAGTCATCCACTAATCATCACTTCCCTTGTAACTCATGAATCCACAGCACAGATCAATAAGAAATCATAAAAGACCCCTAACCAGCCAGCAAACTATTCAGTGGTGGTTCTGCAAATGGCTTTACTTCATACATGAATTGATCATTTGCATTCCCCAGTCCTTGAGCTTGTCCTGAAGAGACAGAGCTTCCCATTCAATTGTCTCATCACATGGCTGTAATAGGAGGTGGGTGCAATACAAACTACTTCCCAACGCTCTCACAATGGACAACACATTCTCATCAGGAGGAGGAAAACCTCTCACCAACAATTAGCTGTCACCAAAAAAAATAAAATAAAAACTTGCCAAGCAAGAAAGAATCTGAGCTTGGTCATAGCAGCCACAACCTGCTCACCACATTACTAAAGCGCCCCCATAATTCGCATCTTCCATATTTGAGCTAGAAGGACAACATGGCAAATCATATCGGACCAAGAGCCCTGGAAAAATAGGCTTTCTGTTAATTCACCCCGACTCCCCAGAGGACAGCACTTTGTTTCATTGTATGGGGGTTATCTTGAAGATGCCTTTTCTTTGTACAAAAAAAAAATCTAGGGAGCCGGATGTGGAGTGATGCTCAGAGGAGACAGCCATGCTTCTGGTGTCTGAATGGAGGAGGTGAGAATGCAAGAAACCCATCATGTAGAGAGGCCGTGATCATGCTTAGGGGAAATCAAGTGGCTTCCCTCCCCTAAAGAAATTAATAAATGGAACCGAAAAGTAGGATGAATAACCTCGCAACACAACGGAAGATAGAGAGGAATGGAGTGGATTCAGCGGACACTGGAGGAGAAATCAAGAAAGCGATTCTTCGGGATAATGAGTAGAATATTGGGAGACTGCTGCTGATGATGGTGAGCGAGTTTGCCAGACGCTTTCGAGGTCGTATAGTTTGCGGGACTCATCGGTGAGAATGTGAATGACCACCTTGCCCCCGTCTACCATGGCCCATGTGGTTGATGGGCTGGATGAATTTAAGCCCTCCACTCTCACCTCCATCTTCCCTTCCAACTAGGAAGAAGAAAAAAAAAAAGCGAAAACAATCTCAGTAATTTTTTAATCAATGTGGATTAATGGAGGAAGTAGAGATAGGGGTGAGGAGGGAAGAAGAAGAGAGACTGACGATGGATTGGACGCTTTCAGCAGCGCCACGGAGGGCGCGTTCTCTGCCGATTCGGAGGGAAACCAGGACGACCCAATCGGTCCATGCGGCGTCGCCGAGGGGCGAGAGTTTGGCATCGATGAAGGCGACGGAGGACGGGTGGAAGAAGGGCGAGCTGGTGAGATGGGAGTACAGGGGTTCCAGATCGTGGGGTAGGTTCGCTGGCCGCGCCGGCAAAGGGTCCCCTGTCTGCCTCAGATCATCATCTGATCCCACTCCTTCATCATCCTCCAACGATCTCGCACTCCATGCCTCCTGCTCCTCGTCCACAAACCATGGCTGTTCTGAATTGTCTCCTGATGGCGCTCGAGTCGGCTGGGCTTCCCAATGGACAGCATTGAAGGGGGTCGGTGTTGAGTCGATTGCTGTCACTGTCTGTTCGCTTCCCCGTCCTGCTGTCCCTTCTTGTGCAACCCTCGAGGCCTCGCTCGTCAGCTCATCGTTCAGCTTTCTCGTCGGCCGAGCCGGCTGGAACCCTCGTACTTTCGTCCAACTACGCGGCGGAATGTAATGGGATGGTTGAGCGACTCGATATCGGCCGTGAGCTCGAGTGATCCATCTCCATCGAGTGATGATCTGCTGTGCTGAGTTCATGTCTGTTCAGTCCACTCGACTTGAACCCACTTGCAACTTTTTTATTGAGAATTCACTTTTCAAAACACTTCAAGCAACTCTAAACTGCATTCTACTAGAACACTGGTGGAGAAGAAGAAATTATTTGGAGACTTTCAATCTACTCAGTGAACAAAACAATTCTTCCAAGATAGCTTAATCACACTCGAGATCTAATTTCTCTCTCCTTGCCAGACATATCTGCATTGCCTTGAAAAACTTAGTGCTTCCTCTACTGCTATCACTCCCAAAATGACCTTCCTGTACTTCACCTGTCTGCTAGAAATATCTCATCTCTTGAGTCTAAAGGTTGCAATTCCATCTCTCTTCTTCTTACTCATCCATAAACTACTGTCCTCACTTCCCTTTTCTTCAATCCTACATCATGATAACATCACAAAGGTAGAGTCAGCTTTGTACAGTCTGTTGCATCAACATTGTCATCTTCGAATCCTGAATTAGAGCCAGATAAATACAATTGTCCCTAATAAATCAGTTCTTGTTGTTTGTGTTGGAATTTCATGGTTTCACTCATTATATCTTTCCCATCACCTGTCACTCCTTTCTAGAACATTGTTTTTTTTATTATTATTCAAAATCCCTCTTAGATAATCTGAACCACAACTTGAACTCTTGTATTTAGATTACTGAACAGTTCCCTGCAGCAAAAACAAAAACTCATCAGTTCTTGACCTAAACTTTTTCCTGGTGTTGGCACTATAGCCCCAACACTCAGTGCTCTCTGCTAAGGCACTTGAGCCCCTTGGATGGATTCAACTGGTCCCTTTTTCAAACATTGTCTGATTAGAATTCTTTATTCAAAAAATCTTTGCCCCTTGACTCATATAATTTTAATAGTTTGATTCCTCTCAACTGGTTATTAATAATTAACAACTCTCTTTATCTCTATTTTGATCTGATCTAGTCAGTCTGGTCTAAATCCTTTTTTATCTCTCAGATGTGTTGATTCATTATTCCTCAAAATCACATTTCTGTTTTTATCCTTAGTATATTTAACTTATTTTCTAGGTAAACAAATACCAAACCATCTGTTATCAACCTTCAGTTTCCACCACCATGGACTGAACCAGTAGGGATGGATCACTGTTCCTCTTAATTAAAAGTTATCTTGACTCAAGAAGCCAAGTCACAACACTGAAAGCCAGGATTCTCTCTCTCTCTTCTGAATAACTTCTCAAACCTAAAAATCAAAATTGTGTTCCAAATCCCCAGTTTAAAAAATCTAGTTATTGCAGGCAGCTAAAATCAGGGGAAAAGTTTAGGCACTTCTATAGTTAAGTGCCATAAATAGTAGAAGGTCATCCTTTGTACTTTTTATGACACCCTCTTTACAAGCTGTTGGATTTTTTTCCTCTTTTTTTCTACTCATTCCTGAAATCCTTTTTCTTTTATTCATCAGTAATAAATCTTCAAATTT